>ML793307.1:367593-396122 GCA_009831015.1 Picea engelmannii | reverse complement strand
CTAGCATCATATCTAACTACTCAGATGAAGTATGGTTTCGAGAGATGATGCAGCTGATGGTGATGGTGATGCTCATGATCTAGTCATGAAATAGTCTAGATGACTATATTGATGCTACCGGGTAAATGGTATGTTTTGTGCTCGAGACCATTACCTGTAAATACCTCTCTAGCTAGGAGGGAGTGTTAATATTATGGTAGCTGCGGGAGGTATTTACCCCCACATGTGAAACTGACGAGAATAGAAGACTCCGGGAAGCAAGAGAAACCCTAATGAATTGGCTAATAACCCTAGAAGCCTTGTTGGCTCAAGAAGATAATTTATATTAGGCTATTAGCCTCCAAGAGAAGAAGTTAGCCAGAATTAATAATAATATACTGAACAGACACATACCCAGAAGGAGAAGTCGTCCCCAGCAAACTGGTAGGATTACTATAAATACAAGGTGCCATTTCTCATTTGTAACATCTCAGGACTGCAGTTTTCCCAGTTGGTGCGCACTGCAGTTGCAGTTTGGTGCGCAAGTTTGGAGGAGGGTTGCAGCTGCAGCTGCAGCAGCAGCTAGTTTCAGTATTGGCTTGGATATCTCTTGGCTAGGGTTTGGAACATCTGATCAGTCTTTTGTGATGCGCTATCCTTGGGGATTGATGCGCTACTCTTTGTTTGTCTATCTAGCCTAGGGTTTACTTCCGGAGGAATTCTCAGGTCAAGGTTAAGGTGCTCGAAGGGAGGCTTCGTCCTGTGGTTGGGTGACGAGGGTATCATCAATGGTAAAATGAGCACACCATCTTCTATATTCTAACAGTGGTATCTCCACGAAATGAAAATTTTCATAGAACGAGTCCTTGGCGTTTTCTTCCCAAAGTTTAGAATGATATTCGTGAATTGGCTCTAGGTAAGTTGGATTCCAACTCCAATTCATCAAAGGGAAAGGAGTCAAGAAGTGTATAGAATCCATGATGTATGCCGACATATAAAAGGTTGTTGGTCAGCCTTTTGATCTTGCAGTCTAATAGTCCATGGCCTCCTTCGCCATGTTATCGGATAAAATATTATCCCAATTGAAGCTGTAACCTTCAGTTGCCTCGTGCAAAAGAGATACCCATTCTGTAGTGAAATGGGTGGTACTTTTCTTATCGAAAAGTCTACATAACATCATCGCCACATAAATCATATACTCATTCAATGAGGCTGTAGCATAAATACCATGGGTATCAGCCCTAAATTTTCCCTCGTTTCTCCACCAATCTTTGATCAAGTCAGGATATGTTTGGTCTCACTCAAAACATTCTTTCCTTTGAAAATTACTCATGAAATCTTTATTATAAACATACTTGGGACTTGGAGATAATTTATACATTACTTGTAAATGTTTCGGTCTGAAAGAGCCAACGACGACCCCTCGGCTGTCCAGAACACTCTTTGTCTGTACGTCAGTTCACTCTAAGGCCCAACTGATCATGTCATTATAAGTCGTAAGTCGCAGCCGTGTAGCTATTTTGTGGAGCTTAGACTCTGCTATATCTCGAAGCTTGTTGTCGACGTCATGAGGGAAAGTTTTAATTTCATAATCCAGAGTCTCGAAAATCTGCGTCTAGGATTTTATGGAATCGATGGCATGCAGTGTTGCATCAGATATAACGTCTCCGTTTGGACTTGATATTTCTGCAATTTCTTCGCTTTTCTTAGGTGCCTTCTTAGGTGCCATGATACCTGTGCTGGATCAGAGACCTGTTTACAGAGAAAGTGTGTATAAAACTAGGTAAACATGACTTGCTACAGATGTAAAGGATAACTATGAAGTTCGAAATATAAGACTTTATTAACCTTCAATTTTGCGTTATAACGAGTGTATAGATGCAAACGATGAAAAATTAATGTTTTTTAATGGAAAGATATGCCTGGAGGTACGCTTTTGTGTCGAAAAAATCTTCATTTATCCTTTATTAATGTTGTCGTATATCGACAATTTCGAAGCTGGAGTTTCAAAAATCACCGCCTTCCTCAATTCCCGAAATGCGAAAGGCAGATTAATTATCTCTAATCCTGTTTTAAAAACAAATTAACCTTAATCTTAAACTTTGTTTAGGGAAAACACGATTTTACGTTTTGGAACTTCGGGGATCCTAGCATCAAGGGATAAGTCATAAGAAATCCCTAGATAGTGAAATTGTGATGATATTAGTGAGGCGCTAAGACACATATTAGGGCTTTAATTAATCCAAGTTAATAATTAATTATCATTTTAAATTTTTCAAAAAAGTGAGGATAGGGAGTTTGACTGTTGAGAGTTCGAAAGCGTTTTAGTAGAAAGAAAAACCTGAATTGAGAAAAATTAAGGGAATGATAATTATGTTTAGGAACTTAATTAATTACGGGTTTAAAGAGCGCTTTGTGGAAAGCGACGGAAAAGGTAACCTTTATTTCTTTCCCCTTTAAAATTTTTTAATAAGCTAAACATTTTCGAGATTTCGGCACCGGGAAGATAAGATGGTTAAAGATTATACTTTGAGAAAATCGAATCTCGAAAACCTAAAAAGGAACAGAAAGCTTTAATTTCCCCTTTTTGGACTAAGGGTGGCTCCACGACTTATGAAAATATGAAGCTTTAGTTTTCAAAGATAGGAAAAAATTAAACTTTGTGTCAACATTAGGCTCCATCTAGGGATCTCATCTCCTTGTGGGATGAGAAGAACATGCAGACCAAGTGCCTTCATTGGGTAATGGGGTCAATGATTTGGCTCTGTTAAACAGACTTTAGGGAACAACCAAACAATATTAGGGTCTCAATGTTAACCTTGAAAATCTCTCCAAAGACAAAAAATTTGACTATCTCGAGTGGGTTTTCCGTAAACCTCTTCTCCTGAAACTGAGCTCAAAACTGTGTAAGTTAATCAAAACCAAACCAACCATCCTATCAAGTTTCACGTGATTCTGTTTGCATCGAGGTAAGTATTTTTGTTGTGTCCAGTAAGGAGATCCTAGAAACCTATGATGAAAATCCATATGAAAAGAAGAGAAATTACCAGAGCATCATGTAACTCATGTATAACAGCTTTTATCAGATATGAGGATATTGCTTCACTTCCAGCGAGCCTGTTCAGTACCCCGGTGAAGTTATCTAAATTCCCACATTGAATTTCCTTCCACCACTTCATTGTTTCAAAGAATTTAAATGCTAAGATGAGGGCAATCAATATAATGAATTTTCTTTCTTCATCTCTCTGAACTAGATGGGGGCAATCAATATTGAATTTCTTTTCACCATCTGTCTGTATTCATTTTTTTTTATTTTTTGAAGTGGGGGCAATCAATGAGCATGCAATATACTTAGGAAGATATCTGTTTGAAAAAGAATCAAAGTATGCCAACTCATTTAAATAGCTCTGGGTTAATCTTCTCCTCTACCTTCAAAAAACATGGGCTTCATAGAACTTCTTAAGGGAAACCTCTTGACCTTTAGTCCAAGGAACTTCCTTGAGAAAAACTAATTAGTTATTCATGTTAGGATAACTAGTAAGGTCAGGATTAACCTAGACATATTTGTGATATGGCTAAAGTAAAAGAACTTAAAAACACAACCCACTCTCTTTATTGAAAATTTCTTCGAGAGTTTTCAAGGCCAGAGCGAGACCCCTCTGTTGTCAAGAAAATTTAAGATTGGACCCCCATGGTTAAGTGGGGAAAGGCTTTAATGTGGTTAAGGGGAGGGTAAAGGGGTTTTTAGAAAAAAAAAAAATGGTGTACATGTGATTGTTCTCAGAGACTTTCTTAGTTAGCCTTTATAACCTTTTCTTAAGCCCCATTTTTATTACTTCAAGAATTTCTTTGATTTAGTTTTTATACCCCCCTTTTTTTTATATTGACAAGAATGAAATCATTCATACTTTTTAGGGCTTTTATCTCAAATTTGAAATGGGATTTCATACCTTTATTAGCTCTTATATTGCCAGCCCAAAGACTACTCATTCATTAACTTTTTCATTGTGAGATACTAGATAGGAATACCTGCGCACGTCACCTTTTAGTACCTCGAGTTCGTTGTCTTGTGAGAAATTCTCCCTCTGAATAACATAACATTATAATAGTTAGGAAACGTCATAAAAAGAAATCTTCTTCTTTTTTCTTTTTCTTTTTTTGAATCTATACAAAAATCATGAAAACAAACCGGTATGTACAATGAGAATTTAGAAACACATTATTGCATGAAGTTTTTAAGATGCCACCCATTCATAGGGGCATTGAGGATGTCTCCATCTAGGTTTTCTAATAACCAAGTGTTTCTTCCTTCTGAGGCTGAAATCTTGTATGGGTCGGACCAGATTGGATCGAATTTGCCATGTTTTCCAGTGTCCTCTTTCATGGCTTCCCATTTCAAGACCAATTCACAAGGGAGGAATTTTCTATCATTAGATTTCTGATCGAACAAGGCCTTCATTTTATCCTGATATATTTGTAACCTTTCATTTACTTCAGCCCTATTTTGTTGAACTTCGACCAGTTGGTTTATTCTTCTGGTAACATCATTGGGTTCTTCATTCGAATCCTGCCAGAGCTTCATCACTGGCAGAGATAAATTTATTGGTAAAATGACATCAGTGCCATATACCATCTGGAAAGCGAAAATCCCAATTGATCTTTTAGTACTTATTTTGTTGGCCCACAATGCATATTTTAGATGGATATGCCACGCTTTCTTGATTTCAGTTAAAACCTTTCTTATCACGGTAATCATGCTTGTGTTAGATGATTCATCCAGACCATTACCTTACGGATAATAATATGTGGAGTGTCCTAGTATGATGTTATATTTTTGGCAAAAAATTATCATGGTCATCGATTTAAAAGCTTGTGCATTATCAGTGATTATCTTTCAAGGACACCCGAATCTGGATAAAATATTATCTTCCAAGAAACTGATTACTACCAAATCGGTTGCATTTCTTGTGGGGGTAGCTTCCACCCATTTAGTGAAGTAATCAGTGGCTGTTATGATCCATTTGTGTTGTGCGTTGGAGTGTGGATGAATTTCTCCAATGAAATCAAGTCCCCATTGTTGAAATGGGGCTTCCGTTTTAACTAGTATAAGGGGAAAAGTTGGGATCTTCTGTTTGTCTATGAAACACTGACAAGGGACACAATTTCGAACTCTAGTGTTCACTTCTGTGAATAATTTGGGTCAGTAGTATCTGGATCTTAAGATCTTATAACTTGTTGCTCACCACGCATGATTTCCTCCACACACCCTGACATGGAATTCATCTATAACCCCTTTTGTTTCAGTTTCGACTCAACACCTCAGTAGGAAACCCAGGGGGTATTTCCAATACAATTTAGCATCTATGATACAATATTTTACAGCATATAACTTTAACATCCTAGCCTTAGACGGGGTTAACTCAGTAGGACATTGGATCGTAAGTAGGTAATGGACGATGTCACAATACCAGGCCGAAGTAGAAAACTTGTCTTGAATTTCATTTGTAGGTGTAGAGGCATCAAGCTCGTCTATTTCCAGAAATCTCTCGGTGTGTTGTTGTTGATTTGTCCCTAGTTATTTTAAGTTTGATTCGGAAAGAAATTTCGCCAACCCCTGACCTTTGATAATTTTAGTTGGTTTGACTTCTAGGTCAAACTCCTGGATCTTATCTAACCACCTACCTCTTCTTCTGTCGTTGTCTGGTTGCACCAGAATATTTTTAACAGAGCTAGAGGGCACATAAGCAATGACTTTTGAGTGCAACACGTAAGTTCTGAAAGCATTGAGAGATTTCACCATTGCATAGACCTATTTCTCCAATATACCATATTTCAACTCGACATCCCTGAGACTTTTGCTAAAAAATGCAATAGGTTGCTCAAAACTTTCCTCGTTTTTTTGTAACAATACAGCTGCTATAGTATGTTCTAAAGCAAAAGAAAAAATCAAAAACTCTTTTGCGTAATCTAGGTTGGCCAAGACTGGTGCTTCACTTATTACTTTCTTGATGCGTTGAAAGGAGGCTTTAGCTTCACTTGTCCATTTCACTTCACTATCCTTTTTGAGCATATCTGTTATCAATTTCACAATTTCGGCAAAGTTAGGGATGAATCTCCTCAAGAAAATTATTTTTCCTAAAAAAGACTGAATTTCTTTTACATTTCTAGGAAAATTTATTGTATCTATTGCCTCAACCCTTTTAGGATCGATTTTGATTCCATATTTAGACACAATATGGCTCAAGAGTTTACCTTCTTGCATTTCGAAATGAGATTTCTTTGGATTGAGTGACAAACCAAACTTCCTGCATTTCACAAAGGTTTGTTTAAGGTGCATTAGATGTTCTGCATCAGACTTGGAGAAAATAGTCAGGCCATCAAGATAGATAACAATGAACTTATCTCTCTCACCCACGAAAGTGATATCTATGGCTCACTGAAAATTTGCCCCTACATTCATTAAACCAAAAGGCCTTTTGTCGTACATAAAATTACCCCAAGGGGTAGTGAAAGCATTTTTTTGTTTATCGTCTTGATGCACTGCAATCTATTATAACCTGGAAAATCATCAATCATAGAAATTATGTTAGCTCCAACTACTTTTTCTAAAACATGATCCATATTAGGTAATGGGTAATTGTCTTTGAGTGATGACTGATTCAGGTTTCTGAAATCGACACATAGTCTGATCTCGTCGTTTTTATTTCTCATTGGGACTAAATTAGCTACCCACTTAGAATATCTCAATGGGACTATAATTTTAGCATCCAGGATTTTCTTGACCTCTTTTTCTATCACCGGTAATAGGATAGGGTTAATCTGTCTGAGTTTCCACCTAAAAGGTTTGACACATGGTTTTAATGGAATTTTATGTTCCATTATAGTCTTGTCATAAGTTCTCAACTCATCATAGGACCAGGCAAAAACATATTTGTATTTTTTAAGCAATTCAACATATTTATTCTTGATTTCGAGGGACGGGTACCTGGACACCTTAACTAACCTAGGACTCTCTTTGGTACCTATATTGCAATCTTCAACTTCTTTCGGCTGAGGCTGTAAGGTAGTCTTCAAAGGGATGTCATCATGATTAAAGAGTCTTTCTAAGGGAATCAAGCCCTTGGGTATTTGGTTATTTTTTAAAACTAGCATGCAGTGATTTGTGATTTTATCTTGGAACTCTTGGGGGTCTTCCCCTTCCTGCATGATCCAAATAGGGTCATTCTGGTTCTCTTGGTCAGCATGCATTTCGGCGAACTCGTCTACCGTTTCCAAAAAAAAATTGAGTTGTTTGTCATCCTCAAAGACTTGCCAATGCTATATGTTATTGGGTACTGGAGGCCTATGTCTCATTTGTATATGATACTTGAGTTTGAAACTAGTGGGAGGTACGAAATTTGAAGCATCTTTGGCTAAGGCATCCGCCTGTTGATTTTCGCCTCTCATAATGAAGTGAATATTAACAGAAGAGAAAACAATTTCGATTAGGTCCCAAAAATAATTTCAATATGACCTTAATCTAGGATATTTGGCCTGGTACTGGCGATTGACTTGTTTCATGATTAACTCTGCATCACCAAAAACTTCCAAGTTTTTAATTTTCATCCTCCTAGCGGCCTTTAATCCTAACACTAGAACTTTGTACTCGCATACGTTATTAGTGTGGTCAACGTTCCACTACAGCCTATAAGAGAAAGGGATAATGAATTGGTTATCAGGTGCTGCAAAAATTACTCCAGCCCCAGCTCCAAGATAAGATGAGGCGTCATTGACAAAACATTTTCCAAACATTGGTGCTATATACATCTTGTTCTATTTGTTCTTTTTCTTTTTTATTTTCTATACAATTTTCTTCTACACATGCATCAACATCATCATCTATAGATAATATACAATTACCTAAATCTTGATCAGCAATATATACAGGGTAATTATTTGGGCTGAGAGGATCACTAACCATAAACGCTAATCTGGTTTCCTTGTACAATCGTGTGAACTGACCTCAGAAAAATGGAATTGTTGCGTACATCATATCAAGTTGAAGAGAACTTCCAAGTTTATCACCCCAAGACCGAGACAAGAGCATGCCATATTTCAGAGGTATATCTGCAACAACCACATCCATTAAAACACTTTTCGTAGGTACCTGTGTAAGATTTACGACCAAGTCTTTTATCATGCCTATACACTTGACTTTCCTCGAGACAAATGAATATAAATATCCATAAGGTCTAGTGATTTCTAGGTCGATTCTATCCATGATTGTTTTAGGCATCACATTGTGAGAGGCCCAGAATCTAACATGCAGTTATGGAGCAGATGATCGAAAACTGTCAAAGTGATATAGAAAGGGGCAAAGGTGTCTCTAGCACCTTCGAAGTGTGGGCCAAAAATTATGTTAGGCTTATCGGCCATTATACCATCTGCTACTCTGTGATAAGTTGAATATTTAGAAACACTACTGTTCTTATTACTCTCAGCCCGATACTCTGTAGTGAGATACTTTTCATAATCGTGTACCATTATATAAGGTTGTAAGCAGTCATCACCGAGATTGTTCATATCTTCTTCTAACTCCTCAAAATCCTCTACGTCTTTTCCTCCTATAAAGTTTTCACTTTTAAAAGGGGTTTGAATTTTTTGATCTTCATTCTTAATTTGTTTTTTATGGTTTTGAGGATTAGGGTTTTTTCTGAATTATTTTCTAGCGTAATGTTCATTTTTAGCTTGATCCAGTTCCATTCTTGATATTTTGTTTGACAGTTCTTTGATGATTCTAGCCATATCGTCTATTTTATCTTCTGAGGATCTCCCTGATCCAGAGGGTCCTCCTTGCTCCCTGTATCTCCTTATTTCTTTGTTTCCAGTCTCAAATTTGGTTTTTAGCTTCCTTGATGCCATCATGTTAGATTCGATTTCCAAGGCATCATCTTGCATCTTGGTAAGATTTATTGATCTCCTCTCTCTTAGTGAAAGGGAGAAGTTGAGGTCAAAAGATCCAGTGAATGTCACTTTCGCTGCAGGTTGTGAGGGTTTAACCTCGGTTGGGATCTTATTATATAATTTATTGAATCATTGGGTAAACTCAAGGACTGATTCAGATTTTTTCTTTCGAAGAGCTCTGAATTTGGGTAGATAATAAAGATGGTATTTCCGCTCACCCCATTATCTGATAAAATTGTTTTCAATTTCATCATATGAAGGTATAGATCCGGCTGCTAGGCCTTGAAACCAGGTTCTCACTTTCCCTTCAAAGGTTTGAACCAAGAGTCTGGAGTAAACATCTTCGTGTTCCAATCCAAGAATGTCAACGAATTGATTGAAAAAAATTATGTGTTCCGTTGTCATTAAATCTCCCTCTCCCGTAAACTTGGGAAGATTTTTCATGTAATTTTCTGGTAAATCATGGAGAGGGACTAGTAGAATCAGAGGGTCATATCTTGCATAAACCTTTGCAAATATCCAAGCAGGTGGTACTTGGTTGCCTGATCCTCCTCCTAGACCACCCGTGGCAACACCTCCTGCCCCACCTGCCCCAACCGCGGCCATTGTGGCTTTAGCGGTAAAAGTTTGGGGGTTACAAGGGAGAGTTTAAAGAAAAGGGTTATCGACAGGGATGAAATTTGAGGAAAAGGAGCTTGGTGAATGTCGACTGGTTCCTTCAGAATCACAGGGTGAAGATATAGGAGAGTCGACAAAAGTCAAATTGAGATATATAGGATAATTGTTTGATTTTTGAGAGGTGGGAAAATGAACCTCGAGAAGCGAGGCAGCGTCATATGCAATAGGAAGCAAGGTAGTCCTTCATTTTATATTGGTATGGGAAACGATCAAGAAAGCTTCATTCTCAAAAACAGGTAAAACGAAATCTGAATTCGAGACTGTAACTTTACCAGTGGAGTATTCCTTGTTAGGGAAAGGAATACTTGATTCATTGTGTCAATCTTCGGAGTCAGACTGTGTGGATTTAAGTTGATAATCTTTGTTCGTCGATAAGGTAGCCTACCGAAAGTACCTTCTTGATTTTAGAATTTTTTATGGGTTGGAAGAAGACGAAATCTATTTGTCATCTGGATTATTCTTGATGTTCTTCTAGTTAAGAGCCAGTTTAAACAGTGTGGAGTCACCAAGTGAAAGATAAAGGCAGCCTTAGAAGGTTTCCAAACTTTGTTCACTACCAAAGAAGGAAAATGTCAATGTCGTTCTTCCCAGGGAAGAAGCTTCGTTACTCCGCTCCCCGACAACAGTGCCAAAAAGATGTTGTTCCTGAGTTTATACTTTAAGGCTCTAAAGTATATTGTCAAGGCATCTGAAAAGAAAGAGGAAAAGAGGACAGAAAAGACAACTATTCAAAAGATAAGGACTAAAGTTGGTTTCTCAATTGTCTCTGTCTAAATTCCCTGTTTTCTTGAATGTTGATATCTCTCTCAATTGTAGCCCATGAACGTTCTAACTCAACCTAATTACTTGTTTTTTGTAAAATGGTGTTAAATAAATTTAGAGTGATGTTGGTTTGATCCGAAAGACCGGGTTTGATGTTAGGCTACCTTAAAACGGGTACTGTCATGAAGGATAAAAGATAAGGGAGATATAATTATGTATTTTCTTTTTAGTCTTAGTTATCTCTAATTCACAAAGTAAAGAGAACAATTTTAAAACATGAATTAATGAGATGGCTGAATCAAAGGTCGTTTCTTGTATCTGAGTTAAAATTAAAAGAAAGGGAAACATATATGATATGAAGAAAACATAAAACTACTAACAAGGTGAGGCATCAATTTAAGAGGAATCTCACGTTGTAATAGGAGACTATGAAGTAGGAAAGATATTAATGAAGCATATGATGTTGTAATATAAACATTTCTAGGTCTTGTATCAATTGATAATCGATGCGGAGGAAAAACTGTAAATGATCTAGATAACAAGAATAATTTTTTCCACAGTAGAGGTTGTACTAAATTGTAGTCAAGAATTCATTAATAAAATACGTGAAAGAATGATGAAAAGACAGGGGAACACATAACTCAGACTTGACAAAATCCAGAATCTTCAATCTGCCTTTCCATTAATTCAAAGTTTTCTTTTAGATGTCTTCATCACAATGCCCTTTTTAGAGAAAGAAAAAATCCATGTTGTGTTCTTCTCTCCCTTTATTTATACAAGATCATCGCTACTTGATGGTTATCGATCTCCTATTTTTAGGGAAAAAGAAAGAAAAATGGTTACAAAACTGCAACCTTAATCGTTGCATGATTAACATTTCGTTGGTCTATCATTTCAAAAATATAAGATTTCAAACGATACTTCATTGTTTAGTTGAAGTCTCTCCCTCTTTTGAAGCTATACATTCAACACACTTCTCTAAAAAAAGAACAAAAATTATGGGTGGTGTCGAGAGATATTTAGTTTCAAATAGATAAAACTTTCGTTGTACCTTTGGAAACTGGTCTTCAAAACCTCTATCGGCAGACCTGATCATTTGAAACTTTAAATTAGGTTGTACCAACCATCTATCTATCAGGTTGGTATTGATTTGATTCAACTGTGAAACCTCCACCTGGACCTCCTCTAAGCTCTCTTTGTAGTCCAACTGTTGTTTCAAAATGTTTAACTTCCCTAATAGTCCATAACAGTCATTTCTTTCAATTCCTAACGCTTGCTTATCCAAAGAATCAAAGATTCCCTCACAGTCATCTTTGATTTCTTTGACTATCTTTTTGTTTTCGACTATGTTCGTTTCCCATGCCTTGAGCATGATGTCTCCTCTTATCTGTTCTATGACAGAAATTTTTACATCTTTCAGTATCTCCCTGTTCCCTGAACATGCGACTACTTTCTGAAAGGTATTACTTGCTTCTTTAGTCTCTTTTTCTAGTAAAATAATGTTATCAAGGGATTTGCTTACCTCTTGAAAATAATGTTGGATGATCTCTATTTTGGATATCAATTTTTGATGTTCAGCTTCCATCTTTGTATGGGCTTCTAACGAGAGGGTTTGAAAATCCTTTAAGTCCATGACCTGGCCTTCTGTCAAACTCAATTTAGCATGTAACTGTTTGACAAGCTCCCTTTGTTGAGTAACCTGTACCTGACTTGCTTGTATCCTCTGGTTCATTTCATCCAGGCTAGTTTTGAGTGACTGGATTTCTTGCCTTTCAACAGCTCTGGCCTTCTCCAGACTTGTATTCTCCTTTTCGCTAATGTTTTTCTCAGCATTCTTCAATTGATCCTCCAATTAAGCTATCATGTGGTTACTCTTGTTTATCCTTGTTGTCATGTTCTCCATAGTAAAAATGTTTGTTGTTTCCATGGCTCCCATGGAGCTTGCTACCTCTATAGTGAAATACTTCTCTTCCAGTTTCTGGCCATCTATCAATACCCTATGCTTCTTCACCATACCCCCTTCCCTCATATGCATTTCTTGTTTTATAATAGCCTTCCTCTTCTTGCTGAAAAAATAACCAGAAGGAAGAATCTCATCTCTGGAAATAGGGGTGATGTCACCAACATATATAGCTCCCATTTGTGGGAGTCCAAAGGTGGAATGTAAAGGAGTTAAGGAAGTTATGGGACTCCCTAGCTCTGTAGACCATGTTTCTCCCATAGCCTCAGGTATATTGACATTGACAGCAGGTGATGAAGGAGGAGTGGACTTACTAGACTCGAGAGGTGTCATGGGCCTCCTCTCTGCTTTAGCCTCTGGATTTTCTGTCTGCAAGGCTCCTTCATTTTGCGAAGAGCCTCCAATCTCCTGAGGAAATTTCTTCAGAATTGGCTTTATCTTGTGTTTCTTGTACAAAACGTGGAAGAGTATATTCTTGTTCCCGAGGAAGGGTAATTACTTCACCTTGCATCACTTTGTGCAAACCGCTCTGTCTGTGCTTATGGAAGGTCTAAAAACTAGCTTGCAAGTCGGATAGTAGTGTTTGTACTCTTTCTAACACTTCCTAATAGGTCTTATTCCCTTTGAATAGGTCATCACAAGGGGACTTATCATGTTCATAAGCCTTCATATTACAGTGGGCCATGTGTTTTCCCACTAATTGGTAAGGATCGTGCTTCCTATGCTCGAGGTTTACCAATTTAACCTCCTCTAGCGATGTCGCTTCAACTTTGGAATGACCTAAGTTAAGCAATGAAAATTTCCCAATCTGAACGGGAAAAACTGGCCAAAATTTCTTTTGAGTCGTTTTTAATTCTATCCTAATTCCACCTGTTACTATTTGATGAGCTACCTCCCTGCACACTAGTCTGTCAGGGAGGAATTTCGGGAGGAGGTGTGGAGGGATTGAACACCCAAAAACTCTGATGTATGAAAAATTATCCTTTATGAACCAGTCAGCAACTGCCCTAAGGTTTCCTGTGACCGACTCTAAAATGCAGGGAGACACACATCCGTACAGCATCTGATGTAGTGGTATCACCACTAAATGACAAATTTCATAGAACGAGTCCTTGGTGTTTTCTTCCCAAAGTTTAGAATGATATTCATGAATTGGCTCCGGCTAAGTCTGATTCCAACTCCAATTCATAAAAGGGAAAGAATTCCAGAAGCATATAGCATCCATGATGTATCCCGACATATAAAAGGTTGTTGGTCAGCCTTTTGATCTGGCAGTATGATAGTCCATGGCCTCCTTCACCATGTTATCGGATAAAATGTTATCCCAATTGAAGTTGTAACCTTCAGCTGCCTTGTGCAAAAGAGGTACCCATTCTACAAGGAAATGGGTGGGACTTTTCTTACCAAAAAGTCTACATAACATCATCGCCACATAAATCATATACTCACTCAATGAGGTTGTGGCATAAATACCATGGGTATCAGCCCTGAATTTTCCCTCATTTCTCCACCAATATTTGATTAAGTAAGGATACGTTTGGTCTGATTCAAAACATTCTTTCCTTTGAAAATTACTCACGAAATCTTTATTATAAACATACTTGGGATTGGGAGATAATTTATACATTACTTGTAAATGTTCCGGTCTAAAAGATCCAACGACGACCCCTCGACTGTCCAGAACACTCCTTTTTTGTACGTCAGTTCGCTCTAAGGCCCAACTGATCATGTCATTATAAGTCATAAGTCATGGCTGTGTAGCTATTTTGTGGAGCTTAGACTCCGCTATATCTCAAAGCTTGTTGTCGGCATCATGAGGGAAATTTTTAATTTCATAATCCAAAGTCTCGAAAATCTACCTCCAGGATTTTATGGAATCGATGGCATGCGGTGTTATATCATATATAACATCTCCTTCTGGACTTGAGCTTTCTGCAATTTCTTCGCTTTTCTTGGGTGCCTTTTTAGGTGCCATGATGCATGTGCTAGATCAGAGACATGTTTACAGAGAAAATGTGTATAAAACCAGGTAAACGTGACTTGCTGGAGATGTAAAGGATAACTATGAAGTTCAAAATATAAGACTTTATTAACCTTCAATTTTTCATTATAACGAGTGTACAGACGCAGATGACGAAAAATTAGTTCTTTTTAATGGAAAGATATGCCTAGAAATACGCTTTCATGTCGAAAAAATATTCATTTATCCTTTATTAATGCTGTCGTGTATCGGCGATTTCGAAACTGGAGTTTCAAAAATCACCGCCTTTCTCAATTCCCGAAATGCGAAAGGTGGTTTACTTATCGCTAATCCTGTTTTAAAAACAAATTAACCTTAATCTTAAACCTTCTTTAGGGAAAACGCGATTTCGCGTTTCGAAACTTTGCGGATCCTAGCTTCAGGGGATAAGTCATAACCAATCCTCAGATCGTGAAATTGCGATGAGATTAGTGAGGCGCTAAGACACATATTAGGGCTTTGATTAATCCAGGTTAATAATTAATTTTCCTTTTAACGTTTTTGGAAAAGTGAGGATCAAAAGTTTGACAATTGAGAGTTCGAAAGCGTTTTAGTAAAAAGAAAAACCTGAATCGCAAAATATTAAGGGAATGATAATTATGTTTAGGAACTTAATTAATTACGGGTTTAAAGAGCGCTTTGTGTAAAGCAATGAAAAAGGTAACCTGTATTTCTTTCCCCCTTAAAATTTTTTAATAAGATAAACATTTTTGGGATTTCAACACCGAGAAGATAAGATGGTTGAAGATTATACTTCGAGAAAATATGAATCTCAAAAAGCCGAAAAGGAACGGAAAGCTTTGATTTCCCATTTTTGGACTAAGGGCAGCTCCACGACTTAGGAAAAGATGAAGCTTTAGTTTTCAAAGATAGGAAAAAATCAAACTTCATGTCAACACTAGGTCCATTGGACCTTTACAAGGCTTATGGCTCGATTCTGAAGTTGTTTGATTTTCTAGTCCAGAATGTGCACCGGATGCACTTGAAAAGTGCCTTCTTGTTCCACCTGAATCACATTCCAATCAATAACATGATTAGCATCAGGTATATATTTCTTTAGCAATGATACATGGAATACATTATGAATAGAAATAAATGCAAGTAATGCAATCATATAAGCAACTGGACCAATCCTCTCTAGGATTTAAAATGGTCCACAAAATCTGGCTGCCAGTTTGGTGCAACTTCCCAGCTTCAGGGAGATTTTGTTAGCTTTCACTTTCAGGAAAACATGATCACCCACTTTGAATTCTCTGTGTATTTTTTTCTTATCATCGTAGCTTTTCTGCCTGTCTTGGGCAGCTTTCAAATTCTGCTTAATTTTTAACATTTGGTCTTCCATTTCCTTGAGCAACTCTGGCCCGACTACTGTCCTATCAGCTAGATTATCCCAACTTACTAGATTATTTCACTTTCTACCATAAAGTGCTTCAAACGGGCTCATCTTCAACAATGCTTGATACCCATTGTTGTAAGAGAATTCTACCAAGTGCAAGTAGTCTTCCCATTTTGATGGTTTATCCATCACATACATTCTCAGCATGTCTTCTATCACTTTGTTCACCTTCTTTGTCTGTCCATCAGAATTAGCATGATAAGCTGTACTAAAGTTCAGATTCATTCTAAATCCTTTGAATAATCCTTTCCAGAAATTCGAAGTGAATTTTGGGTCTTGGTCAGACACAATCGTTCTAGGAATTCCTTGAAATCGTGCCACTTCCTTCATGAAAATATTAGCAACATCTGCTTCCTTGTGAATATTTTTCAGTGGAATAAAATGGGTAGCTTTTGTAAGATTTTCCATCACCACCATGATTGAATCATGTAGCTTGCATGTTCTGGGAAATCATGTAATAAAATCCATTGTCACCACTTCCCACTTCCATTCAGGAATGGCCAAAGGTTGCAACAATCCTGTTGGGTGCCTATGCTCGGTTTTAACTTTTTGGCATTCCATACACCTAGCGATGTATTCAGAAATTTCTCTCTTCATACCTGGACAAAAGTATTGTCTCTTGATCACTGCCACAGTTTTATGATATCCAGGGTGCCTTGCATAAGGAACATTATGCATCTCATGCAAAATCATACGTCTCAAGTCCTAAAAATTTGGTACCAAAATTTTGTTCTTGTGCAACAGTATTCCATCTATTCCCAACTTATAAATATCCACCTTCTGTGGTATCTTACCTTGTTGTAATTTTGCTACCAATTCTTTGTACTGCAGGTCTGCCTTTGCAGCCTCCGGAATTTTTCTTTTAACATCAGTCTGACACATGTTAATGGTTGTAGCACGTAGTTCATGCACCCTCCTACTAAGTGCATCATCCACTTTATTTTCTTTCCCCTTGATATGCTTTATATCAAATTCATATTCACTTAGAAATTCTAACAATCTTCTTTTCCTAGTATTTAGATTTGGCTGATCAAATAAATATTTCAAACCATTGTGGTATGTCCTTAGCTCAAACCTTTTCCCCATGAGGTAGTGTCTCCATTTCCCCAAGGCATGCACTATGGCTGCCAAATCCAAATCATGAGTGGCATAGTTTCTTTCATGCTCCTTCAACTTCCTTGATTCATAACATATCACAAATCCATTTTGACTGAGGACTCCACCAAGTCCTTCATTACATGCATCTGTGCATACAATGAAATCTTCATTTGGTTCTGCAATCCTTGGTATTGGAGCATTTGTCAATAATTGTTTCAAGTGTTGGAAACTCTTTTCACAATCCATTGTCCACTGAAACTTCACACCCTTTCTTTGCAAGGAAGTTGTCGGATGTGCTATATTTGAGAATCCTTCAATGAATATCCTGTAGGAGCCTGCAAGACCCATGAATGATCTGACCTCTATCACATTCTTTGTATCTGACCATTCTCTAATGGCTTCTATCTTCTCAAGATCCACTGCTATCCCATCCTTTGAAATGATATGCCCCAAATAATGAATTTGTTTCTGATAGAATGAACACTTGCTCAATTTGGCATACAACTAATGTTCTCTTAATACTTGCAACACCATCCTCAAATGATGTTCATGCTCTTCCTCTGACTTAGAATATATAAGAATGTCATCCAAAAAGAAAATGATAAACTTGTCTAAATATTCTCGGAAAACACCATTCATTAAGCACATGAAAACAGTTGGTTCATTTGACAGCCCAAATGGCACCACTGTGAATTCATAATGATTGTACCTTGTCTTGAAGGTGGTCTTGTTGATATCTTCCTCTTTAATTCTTACCTGATGGTATCTCGATCTGAGATCTATCTTTGAAAAGATATTTGCATATTTCAATTGATCAAAGAGGTCATCAATCCTTGGCAGAGGATACTTGTTCTTAATAGTGACTTTATTCAACTGTTTGAAATCAATGCACAATCTCAATGTTCCATCCTCATTTTTCACAAACAAGACTGGGGCACCCCAAGGTGACACACTTGGGTGTATATACCCCTTCTTCAAAAGTTCTTCAAGTTGCATTTGCAAATCCGTCAATTCAGGTGTACTCATTATGTAAGGATTCTTTGACACTGGAGCTGCTCCAGGTGTTAGACTTATAGAGAAATCAATGTCTCTCTTTGGGGGTAATCCCGGTACCTCCTTGAATACATCTTCAAATTATTTCAGGACTGCATAATCTTCCAAATTTGGTACCTCATCTTTAGGTATCTCTTGCATATGAGCTGCAATTATTTGACACCCCTTTATGTAACACTTCTTCAGTTGCAATGCTGAAATCTCTCTAATGGTTACCGCCCTGGGAATTCCCTGTACTTTCTTTTGGTTCCCATCCTCATCCAGGCAAGTAAATTGTTTTTTATGACAGTCTAAGAGAGCATGATGTTGGTCCAACCAATCCATCCCAATTAGACAGTCATAGGAACCTAAAGGTAAGATGTTCAAATATGCCTTGGTGTTTAATCCATTCATGTTCATAAGACATGACTTAACCATCTCATTGACTTTTCTTTTAGCTCCTGTAGCCAATTGCACCAACCAACTATGACTATCTCCTGAATCAATTAAAATAGTAATGGCTTGGTTGTTGATCATACCTTCCACTTCAATCATGTGTGATTGATACTCTGCTTGTTTTTTATCCAAGGTTGCATAGATCCTTGGCACATTTCTTCCCATGTCCTCCATTGTTTCAGCTTGTTGTATTTGGTGAACGGTTCTCCCTTTTTCACCTCTGTGAAGACAATCTCTGAACCTATGATCTCCTTTACAACCCGAACAGTAAATAAGCAGTTGTCCTAGCCTTTGACTCCCTATGTCAATCGCTCTGGGATCT
The DNA here is from genome assembly GCA_009831015.1 of Picea engelmannii. Classification (NCBI taxonomy): domain Eukaryota; kingdom Viridiplantae; phylum Streptophyta; class Pinopsida; order Pinales; family Pinaceae; genus Picea; species Picea engelmannii. Next base: position 377,476 of record ML793307.1, on the reverse strand, counting down.
CTAGGAGTTTGTTGTCCCTGTGGATTAATTATGAAGAATGGTGGCTTAGATCCTTTCTTCCTCTGATCCACCTTGAATTTCTTTTTGTCTTCCCAAGCCTTTTGGAAAATTGGCCTTTCTTTATGCTAATCATATAGAAATTTAGCATGCCTTATGGTCTCTTCCAATGTCCTGGGATCATCATACTGTATTTTGTCAGTGATGAACGCTGGAAATCCACTCAAGTACCTTTGAATTTTGACTGTCTCATCCTTGATGAAAGATACATACCTCAGTAGTTCTAGAAACCTTCTCTCATATTCATCAATGGTCATGCTTCTGAGCTTGAGTTCCAAGAACTCTTTCATTTTCTTGTCATAATATCTATTAGTCAAGTATTTATTCTCAAAATACTTCTTGAATTCCCTCCAAGAAACACTTTTCTTTTTAATATGTTGTAATTGTACAAGATGATCCCGCCACATGGATGCCTTTCCCTTGAGTTGATAGATGGAAATTCTACCCTTTGCATGAGAAGAATAATTATGCAATTGAAAATAATTTCTCATGCCTAGCAACCATGTTTCTACATCTTCATCTTTCTTGTGCTCACCATCAAATATAGGAGGTTTGATTTTGTTCATTTATCCTCATAGCTCATCCATCCCAGACCTCTTATTCTTTCTGATAGGGGATGGACTTGAGTTGTTTCTTGCTCTCTTATTGGAATGCCTCGGGGAGTGATGGTGATGTTTGCTAACACTTCTTGATTTTCTTTTCTCATCCGAAGGCTTGTGACTTCCAGATTTACTTGAGCCACTCTCCTTATCCAATTTATTTTCTATTATGTTTAGACCCTCCAATAAATTCATGTTGAATTCATCATGTTTCTCCTTAGATTTTATAAGCCTTTCATTATCGGCCTTATGGCTTTGGACATCCCTTTGAAAATTTGTAATGGTCTCTGCCCAATTCACGTTTTCATTTCTTTCATCTCCATGTCCATTGGAGTTTGTTCCTTCAATGCCCATATGGACATCCATCCCTATGCCCTCATCCTACTGACTGCAATTCTCTTGTGCCTCTTCCATTCTTATGGACTCTATACTGATCTGATCTGATCTAGTTGTTGTTAATTCTGCAAAACGTGCAGCCATCAAAACTTATTAGGCTAACTCAATCAACATTCCATGGGAAATATGAAGTATCTTGGCTCAATAAATACATCAGAATTATCTTTTATGATTTCTTGGTGTTATCACCATGACAATTCTTAGATAAGGCCGAAGTTTTGAGAACTTTAACAAGAACGACATCATCACACAGAGATACATCGAGCGAAAGGCAGTTTGCTGAAACCACTTTTGCCAAAGTTCTGATGTCACGTGCTTCAACATGTCAAATCTACCATTCGTGGAACGAGTGACAGCTAGTTAGATCACTCCACCTCACTCACTCAATACGACACAGTCGTATGAAGTTAGGTGAACGCCGCCATGTAACGAACTCAAAAGCTTAATCATTTGAGATGGATTAACCGAGCATGGCAACCCCTCATACTTACGCACAAGTATGTCGGTGATTCATGATTGAGACTCTATAACTACCAACTCTCGGGTATGGAAGCAGTATCCTCTCCATCAATGGAGTAGTCTCCAAACTGTTCTGATCTTCTCATCTCTGCAAAGGTATTTCAGTGTCCACAAGACTGAGGTATATGGACCAAGCTAAATTGAGTGAGACTGGTTATTCAAGCAACATGGCAAATTTTCCTGCAAGTAAGAAGGAAAAAGTAGTCATGCAGATACTTGGGACTAAATTTCACACAGAACCTATTACAGACTCGATATTGGAAGTCAGGCTAAAGCCAATCATGAGATATCTAGTCATCAACAGGCCAGCTGCTAAGAAGAAACGGAGCAAGCGACAGAAGAAGGAACCCATCGCTGAAATGACTGAAATTGTTGGAGAGAATCAACCGATCTGGTTAGATTCTTTAAAGGAGGAGTTCACAAAGCTGAAATGAGCCCTCAAATAAAACTAAGTATATTTCAGAAATTTTTGGGACAGAAGGGAGCAAAGGTAAGGGACTCCGGAGATGATAGACCTATTCTTGTATGGTCCCTTTAAAATAGGGCAACTGTTATTTTGAATCATCCCCCTTTTGTAATTTTTGGATTTTAAATGAATATATAAGTGTAGAAGTTGATTTTGTACCACTTATGACAAGATTCTAATTGATAGTGATATGAATCTTGTTTCCTTTCATATTATGCACTTCTTGTAAGCTTATATTTCACTTTCATCTGTCTGAATCGGAGAAGTATAAAACTCATAATTCATCTCACTCGCTTGATTCAATTTAAATAATACTCTGATGCAGTTGTGTATTCCTTTTTCTTCGAATACCATGCAAATTTTCTATTAAACTTAGACTTGACGTCTTAATTAGTCCTCCAAACAACCTCACGCGCATAAAATTCAACCTTTACAACCTTATTTATCATACACAGTGACTCCATAAGGTAAATCATGCTTCTGTGCACCTATATCCACTATATAATTCCTCTTCGTCGCGCCAATAACTTGCACGCACTACTTCTGTGTTGCGCGCCAATATCCACTACGCACAGTATTTGTATCATGCATCGATATTCCATATGCATTTTTCTCTATGCATTGCACCGTGCCAAGGTTCAATATGTCCTCACCGCGCTCAATAATTTGCGTGTATCATTGACTACTTTGTTGCTACTGCACACAATAATCTGTGCACACCAACCAAAATCATTTTTGCTTTACAATACTTCACACACCACGTGCATCCTTACTATGTGTATGCACACCGCGCAATGCTAAATTTAGTGTGCACATCTCCACACAATATTCTTCTGCATGGTGCCAAAATTTTCCATGGACACTTTGTGACTTGAAAAAAATTTGGCCACCTCGAAATTAATCCTCTGTTAATGTTCACTTCAGTTGATCCCTTCCATCCCATCCAGGCTCAGTGTAGGAACTGAAGCTCTGATACCATACTGTAACATTCCCTGGCCACCAACAGGCCGGGAAAAATGCCACTACTCAGACACTTAACTTAGCTCTAAAAACATATTGTAACGTCCCCAGTATTTAACTGAGCTATGTCACATAAATTTTCTCTTTTTATGCATACATATACACATAGGCATATATACATTTTGAACTGCATGCAATTAAACATGTACATACAACACTCTTGCGGAAACGTAAACAAAACATTACATTCTGTAATTATACAATTTCATACTGAATTAACAGTAAACACAGACATGCAGTATATACAAGGGAATACCCTTACACATACGGACCGTTATAATCGCACATGCAATAACTCATAAAATCATTACATAATAACAATGCAGCATGTAAATTCATCACACAATTGGTACTTATCTTGGTAGGAATGTCACCAACTGCATGTAGACTGTCCACGAACCTCCCAGCCTTAGAACACACTGTTCATCACTCTCAACAGTGAGTCACCCCCGAGCTGGGACTAAAATCCACACAGGTAAGCGATTTCTAACCAAGCTAAGGGTTCACGAACAACAGGAAAGACTCCATCTCAGGTGCTCATTCAACTGATAGCCTAAAGCCTCTCATTCCCTACATGTATGTCCCACCCAAAGAAGTGTTCCCCTTCAATACTCAACAGTCCTTCGGTTGCCCCACTTCCCTTCCATGGCTTCAGCAACAGGCCAGACCGAAAGTCTCAGAGCATTGTAGCCGTAGTTTAGCACCTTCAAGAAATCAATCCCCAGTAATTCTCTCACTCGGAGAATTGCTCATGAGCCTGACAACCCACCTCTTCAATATCCCATGGGCCTGAAAACCTGCCTCTTCAATCCCGCTCCCAAGCTAACAGGTACACCAATAGGAAAAATGGCTATGGAAACAGGTCCAGGTACAGTGATAGGAAGGTACGAGGATAATTCGATGACTGTGTGAAGGAAATAGTCATGGAATCATGGGAGATATGATTGTTCGACTGATGAGCGAGAGTGATCCAAGAACCACCGAAGAATAATGGAAAATCCCCCAAAAGAACTAAGTCCTGACAATATGTATGCATGTCCCCAACTTGACACTTGTCATGTTGGAAGCTACTTTGGTACACTTGTCCACAACTTTAGAACTTAGGATAAAGTAATTATCCATATTTTATGTTCTAAGAAATATTAATATAATATTCATTTTTGGCTTAAGCTCTCTCGCTTAGCCCTTTCCTTAAATTTTGGCCATCCCTTTCCCTAACTGGTGGAGTCTAGTCCCCCATCTCTTTTATCATGGTCAGTCTACGCACAACGATGTATTTTATATTAATCATGAGATATATACAAAATAGGTGCATTTTCCTTTAACATCTAGGCATTATGGCCTAATTCCAAAACATAAGCATTATGGCTTATAATACTGGCTCAACAGCCTATAACACATATCATATACACATAGGTTCGTTGACCTTAATATTGCGCTCACTTTAGTTACTGTGTACGGTATCCACTGTCCTAGAGGTTGTGCGTACTTTAGTTAATGTGCACAATATCCAAAAATGTGCATACTGCATCATGTTACTGCGCAATACCCATGCACACCATGCCATGAGAGGTGTATTACAAAATGATGTCTAAACATCTCACCGGCTTAAATAAACTTGGTTTTTATTTGCATTTGTGTTCGGTCAAAGGATAATACACATTGGTCTATCTTCAGCTGAGGCAGAGTACAGAGGGGTACTTAACATAACCATTCAAGCTATGTGGCTACAACATTTTCTCACTTGGTTGGGCATTCAGTTTCATTGTTCGATCGTCATCTGGTGTGACAACCAAAGCACTCTGAAGTTCTGCAGAGATCCAGTTCAAAGGCAATGGATGAAGCACATCAAGGTCCACATGCACTACACCTGGAACATATTACACAAGGGGATCATCAACTTACAGTTATGTCCTTCAATAGAACAGATGGTAGACAACTTCACCAAGACCTTCACTGAGCATAAGTTCCATTCTTTGTGAAGTCGTCTTGGAGTGAAGGACACAATTGCTTAGCAACTATAGTTCTTATTTTTACATACATTGTACCTTGAGGGGGGGGCTTTCCCATGAGGTTTTCCCTCTTTCCTCACTTTATTTTCAGTGTTATCTTTTGTACTTGGGTACCTAACATGGCCTCATTTCCAGGACCCAATCTTTATTTTCACCATAGTGATGTTCAGGGGGGGGTGTTGGAGTTACTTCACACACACCTAGGATTTATTTTTCCTAAGCTTTTTTCTTTTTTATTAGTCATAATTAGTCATTATCCAGTCTCCTATATTTTAGGAGAGAATATTCCACCTAGAGAATATTCTCTTTCAGTTGACACTTCAATTTGACTAGTTGAGTTGAGTTTAGATGCTGCATTGGGATCATCACCATACTAATTCGACATTGCCTTGGGATCATCACCAAACTAGTGCATTAGCCTTGATTCCCTGAGTTAACTCCTCACTACTATTTATTCAGTCAATTAACTGAAGACTAGTTGACTAGTTAACTCAACTAGGTGGCAGTTCACTCCTATAACTACCTGAGAGACTAGACTAGGTGGAATTTCACTCCCATAACTGTTGGTGTGTGTCCAGATCACTCTAGACCACCACTATGGCACATTGGTTCACCTACAATGTGAACTCATTAATCTATGCAGAGTATATCATGTGTAAACTATTCATTTTTCACAACGGTTAATGAGAATTCTTTCATTCTTTCCCTCCTTCTTCTTCTTTCTCCAATTCTCTTTGCAAATATGTGTATTATTGTTTAACTAGATCTACTTTGTGCAGGTTCAACACATTTACACAAAAAATCAAAAGTAACCAAGTCATAAATACACACAAATGAGACAGATAGCAATCTGGTTTAATTCATTCCGAGATATCAAAAGTGTTTTTCTCTTTACAAAACCCATGTGAGGGAATGGACCAAAGTATAATTTAGAAATCCCCGATGAACACCATACAAAAGGAATCTGACAAGAAGTATAACTAAAATTTATAATATGGATCAACTTGCCACAGACTGCTGCCAATTTGACTCTACAAAATATCCTTTATCAGCTATGAAACTTAATCCACAAACAGACAAGAATAAACAGACTATCAAGGATGGATCAACACATCTAAAACAAGAATTTGAATGGTTTGGTTCAGTTTTGAACCTTTCTATCTACAATAGGACCTTACTGTCAAAAAGAGAAATAGGTTTTGAATAAACTAAGGAATGAATGAAAATTGAACTATCTCATGAAATCAAAAGAGCAAACCTTAGTTTTTATTTCTCCTTCTATTCTCTTTTTGTTTCTTCTTCTCATTCAACTTTTATGATTTCCAAATAAGTTGAAGTAGTTCAAATACTTCCTTTAGTTAAGTTACTTTGAATTAAATAATTTAGTTTAGGAGAAATAAATAATAATAATAATAATAGTTAAGGGTCTTTGATTAATAATAACTACGTAGGTGGGACCCCTTGTGACTCCCGTATTTTATTCTTTTCAAATTATAAAATATAACACAAATGGATAATCATTTCAACACATGCCACCCTTGTAAATCCCTTAGATACCTTCAAAATTGAATATTTAAATATCAGAAATAATTTAAATCATATCCAAAAATATATAAATATCCACATTATCCAAAATAGAGCTCATTGTCCAAAACTTTTTGTAGCCCATTAACACTTTCTTTATCAACTCAAATCATAAAAATACATAAACTAAAAGCCATACTTTCCACTCTGAGATGCAATTTTTCTCTTATCACTGTTGTCCCCCTTTGATTTCCTGGAAGTAGCACGTGGTTGATTTGAAGGTTGTATTTCACTTATTACATGGGAACAATCATCCTTCAAATGCATGCGAGAGGACATATATTTTGAGGAATCATTTGAGGGAGAATAAGGGGAGGCAACAACTTTGTCTTTATCTTGCACAGGAGGAATATCAGTTTTTAGTCTTTTACTAGCACATGAAGATTGGATAGGTGAGTCAACAAGGGAAATATGAATATTAGGATTGAAAGGTGGTGGAGGAGGTAATGATATATTGGGCCATCCACAATGGTGAGAGATAGTCGGGTTGAAAATATCTTTCCATCCATCATTTGCAGGGACTTCTGGTTGCAAGGACACATGAGGAGGAACGAGAATGCCAGGGATGTTCTGAGGCTAGAAGGGAGGTCTCTCTGGTCAAGGTTATGTTATTCCATGACCAATCTAGTTAAATAACCCATCTTGGAACAACTAGTTCAATTCCTGGGGATAAACATCAAAATGAATGGAAAATCTAGGCCTTCTAGGCCCTCTGTTCCAATTTCCCCTTCCTCTGTTATTTCTTCCATGGCTGCCCTGACTGAAGAAACTCATCCTGTAGCAGTATTTCATCAGTAACTAATCCCTTATTAAACCATACATGACATTTTTCTTGCATGAATCAAATAATTGGCTCATAAATTGACACGACATAAATGCAAATCCATCCATAACAACCATTTAATAATCGCCAAGTGAGCAGGGAGTGATAGGGTTCATGGGACATATGGAAGGAGTGCAATGAGCGAAAGTTGGTATAATGATAGGGAATAAATACACAAATATTTCTTATCAATTAATTAAATAGTTCAACTGTGTAAAATATACCAAAATATCAGTTGCCAACCATTGTTGTGTTATCTCTTTTGTCATTGTTACACAAACCCTTTTAATTTATTTCACGGAAAAAGAATGCCAAAATGAAATTGGGATTATGAGGGGGGTGTAATGAGTGTGTTAGCACCCTATAAATCAGTTCGGCTATCAAAACAGACGACAGAGGTAATTGTTTCAACCTGCTTCAGAGTTGATGCACTAGCCTCCTCAACTCAGAGAGGCCTCTCTCGTGTCACTGGGTATGTCTATGAAAATCATTGGCTAGATTAGGTTTGTTTTGGAGTTTTGTTTTTGAATGACTGGAGGAATGAAGATGACATTTGGGCTATGGAGTCTGGAATGAACAATGCATTGTCAGAAATATTGAACTATCAAGGGGAAAAGGCTAATTAAGGTGATGAGTCTGAGTTTAATAGAAAATTTGCATGGCATTAGAGGAAAAGGAAAACATATAACATCATATGAGCATATTAAAATGAATTCAGAGTTGGTTTAAGAAGAAAAAGAAAACAAAGTCTAAATTGCTAAGCCGAGAACATCTCAGAGATGAATTCTGGGTTTTTATTTCTCCAATTTAGACAGATGAAGATGAAAATGAAATGTAAGCTTACAAGAAACACATAATTTGAAAGAAAACAAGACTCATATCACCGCCAATTAGAATCTTTTCATAAACAATCCAAAATCCATTGCTGCATTTATATATTCATTCTAGTCCCAAAATTTACAAAGTCTTCCTGCACAGAGGGCAAGTTCCTCTCCCCCTTTTCTTCTTAGAGATAATACATACATATAGAGAAATTGCTTGTGGAATTCAAAACATTCAGACTCTCCCCTATTTCTAAAAATAGAGATAAGTTACAAAAAGGGAATGATTTATAATAACAGTTATCCTATTTTAAAGGGACTGTTAAGAGCAGGTCTGTCATATCTGGGGCCCCTTTCCTCGACCGCCAGTTGTCCAAAATTTGTTGAAATGTACTTAATTTTACCTGAGGACTCATTTCATCTTAATGATCTCTTCCTTTAGAGTATCCAACTAGACTGGTTGATTCTCTCCAACACTTTCGGTTGTTTCAGCTATGGTTTCTTTCTTATGTCACTTGCTATGTTTCCCTTTAACACCCTGCTTGTTGATGACTAGATCCCTCATAATGGGATTTAGCCTGAATTCCAATTTTGAGTCTGTAGCAGGTTCTGTGTGGAATTTAGTCGCTAATATATTCTCAATTACCCTTTCCTTCTTACTCGTAGGTAAATCTGCCATGTTGCTTGAATGACCAGTTTTACTGGATATAGCTTTGTCCATGTATCCCAATTATGTGGACACTGCAATGCTTTTACGGAAATCAGAGAGCCAAGAAAAAGGAGATTTCTTCACTTATGAATGAGATGATGCCTCCATACTTGATCAAACAATAATTATAGAGTTCCAAACATGAATCACTGACAGTTTCACTTAGAGGTATGTTGATTTTCCATGCTTGGCTAATCCATTTCAAATGATTAGATTTCGAGTTCGTTACATGGTGGCATTCACCTGACATCATATGGTTGTGAAGTACCGAACGAGTGAAACGCGGTGATTCTGACCAGTCATCGCCCATCCCGCGAGCTACTGATTTCACAAATAAAACCACATGATATCAGGGGTGCAAAAAAATGGTTTCAGGAAAACTCTTTTCCACCCCGATATACTTGTAAGGGTGCCATGCGTTCATCATCAAAAACCACAATGGTTTTCCCCGGTCCACCCTTGCAAGATTAATTTTTGTGCTAGTTCTCTGCCTGATAGGGGATTCAACCGTCGATCTGGGCTTCTTCAAGATTGGCAGTCGACCGAGCTATTCTCTTTGTGTCTCCACTATATTTTTCTATATGTTGTCGGATATAGCCCTGTCCCCCAAACTATCACTCTTCTACTGTGATATAGCATTTTGCTAAATTTCCAAAATTCGGATCCTGATCTGAAAATTGTTGTGGTGATAACAGAGTGAAAAGTGGTAAAATGACAGGGACATAATATGGATATTGTGTTGGACACACCTACCACACTTAGAGGGGGGGGTGAATGAGTGTGGGGCTCTTTTTCCAAAACTTCCCTCTTGCACAAAAACTCATCAATTAGCATTCAACATTTATTCATTACCCATTGTTGTCATTTATAACCAGTT
>ML793307.1:350713-365378 GCA_009831015.1 Picea engelmannii | reverse complement strand
TCAAGGGAATCATATCAATCAATTACTTGACATCAACCAATGACATCAATCAAACCAAACCATTTGCATCAATGACATATGATCCAACAATCTCCCAAGTAATCAAACCATTGGCATCAATGAAAAACCATTGGCATCAATGACAACATGATCCAACATATTGTTCATGTAAAAATAAATCAAAACGAACAATAAAACATATCTTTGTTCAGACCTCCACAGTTCAAAAATATTCACTTTTCAAAACCACAACTTAACTTCTACTTCCTTTGCAAATTGCTTGATGGCTTCCAAACAATAATATGTATGCCTAGAAATATTCAATTACAACAGCCTTTGCATCTATATAATATTTATATAGTAGTCCTAACAAATAGAATGACAATTGATATGATAAACCACAATAACCCTTTGTGCCACAACCATTTATAATTCCAATGCTAAATATTTTTTTAAAACCAATAGAAATATGCACAATGATTCCAACCATTTATATCCAATTCTTATTATTTAAAACAAATAAGAACATGCACAATATTTACCACCGGTTTTCAGAAACTTCAGAAGCTTAAGAACACAGCATAGCAGATGAGGTCCTAGATGTATCCATGTTTTAGAAAATTCACACAGTCAAAGCATGCATCCAGGTGTTGGAGTCACATAACCTCGAGATTTGCAAGAAGCTCCAATATTCTACACCAGAGGATCCATAATTGTATTCAAATATCACCATATCCAAAGTCACACTCCAAAAAGCCTAGGCACAAATAAGGACTTTTTAGGGCTAGTCGAGTATAGTTTCACACTCTAGAATCACCTCCAGAATCCCCTAATATTGGAACCATTGACGAACAGATTCATGTTGCAGAAACATAGGTCACCTAGTAGAAGACCAAATTGACATCCTTACCCCTATGTGAGTGCCAATCTACAATGACAACCATTTCCCAAAAAACAAGAGAAATTATTGTAGCTCGGGGGGACAACAAACTATCTCAAGAATATCCAATGAAGCGGTCGATAAGGCCCAAATATATTTTACACAAATTAAAGTAGCACTATCATTACCACTCCTATGATAAAAAAATATGGAGCTTATTAATGTCCAGTCCCCATAGGTTACAGCACGTGAAATAAATGAGGTCCTCCATCTTACTCAGAGGATGGATGAAAATTTTTATGAGGTTGATAGCCAATATTGTGTGTTCATCGAAGAAATCATGAAGAAAGTCCCATACATTAACTTAGGAACACCATGAACAATGTCATTGACTTGAGGACAAGCCAAATAATAATCTTGGGGTCTTTTTCCATCACCCAAGTTTTTGAGTAAGTTATGCACACAAATATCTGAGCTTTTGTGCACATCAGTTTTACATGCACATGTCAGTAGTTGCATGACAGAAGGAAGTATGTGTGTGTGCCAATCAAATTTTGTACTACACATAGAAGATATAGAAGATAGCGTGTGCAAGTCAAATCAAAAGAATATCTCTGGGAATCTTCCCAAGTAATGAACGAAAAAAGCATGAGAGATTGTGGAGAAAGTGATCGTTGAGATGGAAATTTTGTTAGGATTACCACACCCAAGGAGGTTATGTAGGTTGCATGTGGATAGAATAAGCGTGCGGAACTAATGATCGCTCAAGAGAGTGGAGCGGAGAAGAAATGAGAGAATTCCAATTTTGGAAAAAGAGAGTTTGTATGAGTTCTATAACAATCCAGTCCAAGTTTTTTATGGAGCTATTCTAAGTTTTGTAACAATCATCTATAAGTCTAGAAAAAAATATTGTTTAGAGATTGTATTGCAGTTAGTCAATAAAAAATAGCATGCGAAAAGAGCGCATGGCACGTTGTAATGAAGTTTTCTATAGAATGAACCATAGCGCCTAGAACGCAATTTCATGTGTAAAATGAAGTTGTTTTGGTATGAAGTCCAAGGAATAATGGAGACAATATAAAGTTTAATTTATCTATGTTCATGAATATATACATTTTGATTTAAATGGATGGTTGTGTTAATGATTTATGTAGTTACTCTTTTAATGACTTGTTATTAAATGAATGAATGATAGCATGAGTGGCTTCCTTGTCTACTTTATCCCTTCATATCTGACACAATACTAGTTGGTTGATGTGATTCTCATGATGTCTCGGGTGATACATTCTTCGATCTTCAACTAAAGATTGATATGTCGTCACCTTGGGGTTTTAATGGTCAACTCTGGATGAACCCTGGGTCATAAACCCCTTAGTGTTAGGAAGGATGTGCATAAGTGATCCAACAATGTAACTTCTATTTATGGAAAATTTGTATAGCTCGGAAAAAATCATGTTCTTCTAATAATGGTATAATATATTTCCTTTAAAATATAATGCATATGTTTACAAGTGTTAATATGTTAGTTTAGTAATTAATTGACAAAATTTCTTGAAACAAATTTGCAAAATTGTAGATAATAATGATCTTGTGAGATACGCATTGTTTTTAATTGTAATTTTATATATTTAAAAAATTGCTAAAGTCCGTAAAGCCCTAAAATTACAAGTTCAAGAATTAGAACCATTTCAGGATATTACCAAAATCAATCATTATTTTGTAGTGGCTATGTCTTGGTTCGTATTTGTGAAAAATATAAAAAAAAATTGAGATGGGAGAGGCAATAAAAAAGTTACGCCATAAACAAAAAAAGATTGTGTATTTCATTTATGTATATGGGTGGGTGCAAGCTAATGATGGTCTCTCATGATGCGTTAGTGGCAATGCAAACATGGAAAAACAACAATTTGTTAACTTGGAGGGATTATTCAAGGTACTTTTACAGTGAATTTGAATATGGTGTAAAAGATGAAATGTAGGAAATTGAATTCGCTTTCTGAATATATAAATTTTATTTATATAAATTGTGAATAACTATATGAAATTTGATTTTTTCTAATAGTGGTATGTTATTTTTAGACCAAAATATAAGGTATGTGCCTCTGTTAGTACAAGCGTTGAGTACCTTAAGGATGTAATTTCCTTAAAATAATTGTATAACTGTAGAGAACTCATTGTTCTAGTGTCATGTATTTTTTTTAAATTTATAATATTAATTGTATATATTTTTTTGATTATGAAATTCAATATATCCTTGAAATTACAACACCTTTTGTTAGTGCAAGCTATGAGGGTATTAATATTATCAAGCAATTTTTACTTTTTTTTTTTCAGATTGGAAATCTCGTGTAACGCCTCCCCCGGCCGTCATCCATCCCACTGGTCGGGCAGACGCTACTGTGTGGAATAACAATATCATACTTATTTTTATAACATGCATTTAAAACAGGTTAAACACATTTCAACTCAAGTCAGCACAATATTACTGCTAACATAAATAATCCATGGCATTAACATTAATTCATATGCACATCAGAATACATGATAAATATAAATACACAGGCATGCAAAACATAATTAAAACATAATATGGTACTTATCTTTGAAACTATGGTAATTCCACCAACCACGTCCAGGCCTTCCATGAACCTCCCAACCTTAGACCATGCTGCTCATCAAGCTCAGTAGTGGGTCACCCCCAAGCTGGGACTAAGCTCCACCCCAAGGAAAGGAATCCTAGGCTAGGCTGAGGTTACAGGGAAAACTACACAAAATGACTGGAAGGATTCTTCCCAAGATGCCCTCTTACACCCACTACTCACAGACCCTCATTCCCCACATGCATGTTCTTCCTGGGAGTATACACCTTCACAAGAACAGTCCATCAGTGCTACACCTCCCTCTCTAGGTCTCGGCAACATGCCAGATCAGAAATTCTCAAAGCCCGAAGCTAGTGTTGGACACTCTCAGGAAGAAACCACTTCACAACAAACTCTCTCGCCTAGAGAGAGTTGCTCACAGGCCTGACAACCTGCCTCTTCCAACAACAATCACCTCCCTCACCTGGAGAGAGGTGACACATAGGGTCGGCACGAACTCACACTGGCCAGTAAGCCACGCGCAGTCTAGCACTGCGTGGCCTCAACAGTCTATGGGAAAATAGACACAGGCTCCCCAAACAGGCTCAACATTTACAGGATAGACTCACGGTTATGATTTTTCTCAGGAAAGAGTTCCCACACACAGGCTCCCACTGTTCAGGCAAGGGATATTAGAGCAAACCCTAGACAAAGGTCAATCATGGATGGTCACAAGATCAGATGCATCCATTCCCAACTCCCACGGAACAATCCATGAAAAATGGGAAGTGAACCCCCAGCAATCCACGCAGGGGTCAACACAAACTCGACGGATCATAACAGAGGTTGCACCAGGGTATTCTACAAAGGTCGGATGGGATCATGATTCAAACAGTCGACGATGGAATGGGAGAGGAACCCCCAACACGGATCATCTCATCCATTTTATCTACATGCACTCGAGTTCACACTTGTCACCCATGAAACTGCATGTGTTCCTTTAGCATGCATGCCTCCCCATTTGAAAGTTACTTGTCATACCAAAAGAACTTAGGATAAAAAACATATAATTCACATGCCTTTTTGGAATAATATTAAAATATTATTCCCAAGGACTTAAGCCCCCTATGCTTAGCCCCTAGGCTCAACACTTGGCCCCTCTTCCCACCTTCCAGCCCCTAGTCCCTTGCCCACTCTGTGGATGCATAGTCCCCCATCACTCATTCATCATGGTTGGTCTGCACGTAGTGGTGTTTATAATTTTATTAATGTTCTGCATAGATACATGTACAAAATCAAGCTTTTGACCTTCAACACTTAGGCTCTCTGGCCTAATAATCACATAAGCCCACCAGCTTATATAAATTTGGCTCACCAGCCTATAAAACAAAATTACAATTCATTTCATAAACACGATTTACAATAGGGCTCGGCCTTGGGGACATTACAATCCCCCTCCCCTTATTTATGCATTGTCCTCAGTGTAACTTTACATTGTATCTGCAAGCTTTTCAAAACTTTCAAAATGATGTGGGTACTCTGCCCGCATAACATATTCATGCTCCCATGTCGCGTCCTCAGGACCGTACCAGGTCCACTAGACCTTTACAAGATTTATAGCTCAATTCTGGAGCTGTTTGTTTTTCCTATCCAATATGTGCATAGGATGCACTTGCATGACACCTTCTGGTTCCACCTGAATCACATTCCAATCGATAACATGATTAGCATCAGGTATATATTTCTTAAGCAATGAAACATGAAACACATTATGTACAATCATAGATGCAGGTAATGCAAACATGTATGCAACTGGCCCAATCCTTTCTAGGATTTCAAATGGCCCACAAAATCTGGCTGCCAACTTGGAGCAACTTCCCAGCTTTAGGGAACTCCTATTAGTTTTCACTTTTAGGAAAACATGATCACCCACTTTGAATTCTCTGTGGGTTTTGTTTTTATCAGCATAACTTTTCTGCCTGTCCTGGGCATCTTTCAAATTCTGCTTAATTTTTATCATTTGGTCCTCCATTTCCTTGAGCAACTCTGGCCCAACTATTGCTCTATCATATGGATTATCCCAGCTCATTGGAGTATTGCACTTTCTTCCATAACGTGCTTCAAATGGGCTCATCTTCAACGATGCATGATACCCATTGTTGTAGGCGAATTCTACCAAATGCAGGTAGTCTTCCCACCTTGATGGTTTATCCATCACATACATTCTTAGTATGTCTTCTATTACTCTATTCACCCTCTTTGTCTGTCCATTAGACTCAGGATGATACGTTGTACTAAAGTTTAGATTCGTTCTGAATCCTTTGAACAGTCCTTTTCAAAAATTTGAGGTGAATTTTGGGTCCCTATCAGACACAATCGTTTTAGGAATTATGTGCAAGCGTGCTACTTCCTTTAAGAAAATATTAGCAACATATGTTGCCTTGTGAGTAGTTTTCAGTGGAATAAAATGGGCATCTTTTGTAATCTTGTCCACCACCACCATGATCGAATCATGCATCTTTCTCGTTCTGGGCAATCCTGTAATAAAATCCATGGTCACCACTTCCCACTTCCATTCGGGAATGGGTAAAGGCTGCAGCAACCCTGTTGGGTGCCTATGCTCAGCCTTAACTTCCTGGCACTCCATACATCTGGTGATGTATTCAGTGATCTCTCTCTTCATGCCCGGTCAAAAGTAATGGCTCTTGATTGCTGCCATAGTCTTCTGATATCCAGGATGTCTAGCATAAGTCACGTTATGCATTTCTCTCAAAATAGCAAGTTTCAAATGATGGACATTGGGTATATACACTATGTTTTTGTACAGAAGTATTGCATCAGCTCCCAAGGTGCAATTTTCCTCTTTTTGTGGTCTCTCACTCTGTTGTAGCTTTGTTACCAAGTCTCTGTACTGCAAATCTACATTTGCAGCTTCCAAAACTCTATCCTTAACATCAATCATGTACATGGTAATGGTTGAAGCATGTAAGTCGTGCACCTTTATGTTGAGTGCATCGGCCACCTTGTTTTCCTTCCCTTTGATATGCTTGATATCAAAGTCGTATTCACACAGAAACTCATGTCACCTACTTTGTCTAGCGTTTAAAGTTAGTTGATCAAATAATTACTTCAGACCATTGTGATTTGTTATCAATTCAAATCTCCTTCCCATGAGGTAATGTCTCCATTTCCTCAGAGCGTGAACAATTGCTGCCAACTCCAAATCATGAGTGGCATAATTATTTTCGTGCTCTTTCAGCTTCCTGGACTCATAACAGATTACAAATCCATTCTGGATGAGAACTCCTCCCAACCATTCCTTACACGCATCTATGCACACCATGAAATCCATATTTGGATCTGCAATCCTCAAGATTGGAGCATTGGTTAACAGCTACTTCAATAGCTGGAAATTGTTCTCACACTCTTCAGTCCACTGAAACTTTTTATCCTTCCTTTTCAAGAAAGTGATAGTGTAAGCTATATTTGAGAACCCTGCTATAAACCTTCTATAATAGCCCACCAGACCCATAAAGGATCTAACTTCCGCCACATTCCTTGGCGTTGACCATTCTCGGATGGCCTCAACCTTCTCAGGATCCACAATGATCCCTTCTTCTGAAATAATGTGCCCCAAGTAATGGATCTTCCTTTGATAAAATGAGCATTTTCTCAACTTGGCATACAACTGGTGTTCTCTCAACATTTGCAGCACCATTCTCAGGTGTTGTTCATGCTCTTCCTCTGACTTGGAATACACCAAAATGTCATCCAGGAATACTATGACAAACTTGTCTAGATAGTCCCTGAATACACCATTCATCAAGCACATAAACACAGCAGGTGTGTTTGACAGCCCAAATGGTACTACTGTGAACTTGTAACGACCATACCTTGTTCTAAAGGCGGTCTTCCTAATGTTTTCATCCCTTATTCTTACCTAGTGATATCCTGATCTAAGATCTATCTTCGAAAATATTTTCACACCCTTCAACTGATCGAAAAGATCATCGATCCTCGGTAGAGGATACTTGTTCTTGATAGTTACTTTGTTCAATTGTCTGAAATCAATGCACAACATCATCATCCCGTCCTTCTTCTTTACGAACAAGACCGGGGCACCCCAAGGTGACACGCTTGGGCAAATTTACCCCTTCTTTAGAATCTCTTCAAGATGCAATTGCAACTCTTTCAGTTCTCGTGTACTCATTCTATAAGGAGATTTTGAAATTGGAGCTGCTCCAGGCATCAAATTTATAGAAAAATCAATGTTTATCTTCGGAGGTAGTCCAGGTACTTCCTGGAATATATCCTTGAACTCTATGAGTACCTCATGGTCTCCAATATTTGAGACTTCATCTCTAGATGCTTCCTCCACATGGGATGCAAACAATCGACAGCCTTTTTGGTAGCACTTCTTCAGCTGCATGGCTGAGATTTATCTAACAGCCACAGCTCTGGGAATTCCTTGGACTTTTTTCCTATTCCCCTCTTCATCTAGGCATGTAAACTTCTTGTTATGACAGTCCACGAGGGCATGGTGTTGGTCCAACCAGTCCATCCCAATTAAGCAGTCATAAGAGCCTAAAGGAAGAATATTCAATTCAACCTTCGTGCTCAATCCTTTCATGTCCACAGGACAAGACTTAACCAACTCAGTGACTTTCCTCTTGGTTCATGTAGCCAACTGCACTAACCAAGACTTTTCATGTTTTCTTCTTGATAAATGCAAACTTTCCACCACCCTAGGATCTACATAACTATGGCTAGCCCCTGAATCAATTAAAATAATAAATGGTTGGTTGTTAATCATACCTTCCACTTCAATCAAGTGTGACTGAAATTTAGCTTACTTGTTGTCAAGGGCTACATAGATCCTTGGCATTCTACTGCCTATTTCTTCCATTGTTTCAGCTTGTTGAACATTATGGACAACTCTTGCTTTTCCATTTTTATGGGGACAATCTTTGTACTTGTGGTTCCCTTTACAGCCCCAACACTAAATGGGCGTCTGTCTCTGCCTTTTTTCCCCCACTTCAGCCATTCTCAGCTCTTTAAACGATGGATGTCCTTGAGGACTATTTCTGAAAAAGGGAGGTTTGTTTCCCTTCTGCCTATGTTCCTTCTTAAACTTCTACTGGTCATCCCAAGCCTTCTGAAAGGTAGGCTTTTCTCTTTGTTGTTCATATAAGCATTTATCCCTTCTTATTGTTTCTTCCATAGTATTAAGATCATCATACTGAATCTTTTCACCAATGGAAGGTGGCAGTCCACTCAGATACCTATGAATCTTGACAGCCTCATCTTTGATGAATGGAACATACTTCAGTAGTTCCAAAAAACTTCATTCGTATTCATCGATGGTCATGCTTCCTAGCTTGACTTCAAAATATGGAGGTTGTTGAGGAAACATATCCAAGTATCTGTGATAAAAATTTCATCTTGTGGGTTGTTGTATTTTTGGAGTTACACTCCGTGGAAAATAGGGTTTGTGGCTAGTCCTGAAACTAGTCTAAAACAAGTGTTTCAGGTAAAAACATCATAAATTCTTCATAACAGATCCAAATTTAGTAAGACCAAATGTATTGGTTAGAATACAGTCTTTAGTATTCTGTGTACAATTTTCAAATCCATACAATAAATATTATGTGTGGGGAACGCTCTACAAGTTCACTCTCTAGAATAATCCATAATTCAACAAGGTTCCAAGAAGTGAAACCTATAGAAATTGCAGACAAGACACCGAAGAACATTGTATA
The DNA here is from genome assembly GCA_009831015.1 of Picea engelmannii. NCBI lineage: Eukaryota > Viridiplantae > Streptophyta > Pinopsida > Pinales > Pinaceae > Picea > Picea engelmannii. The sequence continues at coordinate 356,160 of ML793307.1, read as the reverse complement.
CTATTTTTAGACCTTTATTCATTACAAGTACATAGTTATGATTATTGCAAGTTAGGGTTGTTGACTAATCAAAAATTAGTCATGTGAGACTAAAGTAAAGTTTGATGAAAATGATAGTCTCTTGTTGTTAAAGTTAAGGAAGGTTTGTAGGTGTGTGATCATATACACCAGGTCTGCTACAAAGTTAAAAATTAGATTTTGATGATGAAATTGATGAGGGATTTTGGTTGAGGTACATGTTGGGTACATGGTTGAGACAAGTGGTTGATGAGTTGGTACATATATGAGGTGTATAGTTGATGATGTTGGTACATATTGATGAGTCATAGTTGATGAGTAGTTGATGCATGATTGGTACATACTTGGTACATGGTTGGAGGCACTTGTTAGTAGTATTGTTGACACATGTTTTATGGATGATGTAGCATACTTGTCTTGGTATATTATTAGAAGCACATATTGATCTTGGTGATGATTATGAGTTGTTTTGTTATGCTTGGTTGATGCACATCTTGGTGATATTATGCATGTGGTTGAGAGTTATCTTGGTGATTGATCTTGGTGAGTAGATATGATTTGGTTGATAAGATTGATGAGACAAGTTGTTGTGATAGCTTGTTTGGATAGGTTATTGTGACAGACTATTTGTACAGGTTTGGTGCATGGTTGATGCATTTGTTTATGGTACAGGTTGAGGTGCAGGTTCATGTATGGTACATGTTGTCACTGGTTATTGGTATAGGTTGTTACAGGTTGTTTGGTGTAGGTTGATTGGTATAGGTTTACAGCAGTATATCTCACACTGATAGTGTGACAGTGGTTCCATAATTCTTATACTTATATTTCAGGGCAATTGGATGGGGCAAGGACGAGAGGTTTTAGCCACCTTTTGGTTGTAGATGGATAAAATAGGGGGTTGTAGCCTCCTTCTAGTTGTAGCCAGAGAATTCGGGAGTCGGATCTTCCCTCAGGTTGTAGCCTGAGAAACTAGGGGGTTGGAGCCTCCTTCCAGTTGCAACTAGAAAACAAAGGAAGTTGGTGCTTCCAATGAATGTAATTCTTAAAGACATATAAGAAAAAGAATTTTGTGTTTTTCTCCCACTTTAGGTTTCCACGTAAAACACTAGTGTACTGTGTATGTGTATGATTGCTCATTTTTTCATTGTTTATTTACTCTGAAACAATTGGATGATAAGGCTACATTGATATAACACTTGCATTTTATGGTTAAAAAGGATTAAATTACTATATTCCTGATTCACCCCCACCTCTCAGTAATCCAAAACCAATGGGAAAACATCACATAATACCTCATCCTTGAAGGGTTGGATGCCATATGAAAATCGACACTATTGGCTGACACGAGGTCTCATCCCTGGTGAAGCCACCCAACGTTGTATCGATGTGGGTGTGGTGTTTTCGACAATACCAACTATTTGATGAACTCTATTGAGAGGAGGTTATTTTTCCTTCCGCTATCAACAATAAAATGCAATGGGGTCCCCTTCACCCACATATGTGAATGAAAAATGTGTTCCCCCTCTTCGGGATCTTCTAGTTCTTCTGGTTGAATTGTTGCGGCCGCGACAGTAGCAGTGGGGTATGTGTCGATGATATGTCTTTTGCCAATGTTTTTTGAATATGGGTTCAGATGTTTTTCTTTGATCACGACCACCAATGAATTTTTTGAACGACATCCATCAGTGTTGTGCCAGGGGCTTTGTGGAAATCACGCCACTTTCCAATGTCCTTCTCTGTCTTTCTATGACCCTTCTTTTCTTATGGATTAGAATATTTTTCAGGAGGTTGTTTGTTAGTTCCTTATTTATAATTCTTTGGTTGTTGTGGATTTTCATACCCAAACTATCATTTGTTCTCGTGACTAAATTTCTGCTCAATTTTGACAGCATATCAATAGGAAACTTTGAGTAATGAGATGTCCATAAACTCACTTTCAGTTTGGATGTACCTGTGTAGATCCCCATGGTATTTCATAACAAAATTTCACTCAGAATATTTGATACCCATCTTTGTGCGCAAGGTATGAATTGGTGAACTGTGGCACTACTTGGCCCCTCTCTTGATGCAGCCTAGTCCATCGCATGTATTGGTCATCATAGTTACCAACATGGTAATATTGTTCATTGACCGCATCCACAAAAAAATACCAAGTGGGATTGACCCCATATATTCCAGACTCCTCTATGGAACTTTTCTCCCAATAATTTTCCCACCAATTTTTTACATTGGGGGAGAGCCTTAAAGAGTGTGAAGGTGATCTTTTCCCTGTCGGAAAAATTGTGAACGGAGAAATAACCTTCTAGAATATTTAACCATTTTTCTAGGGAATCTGCATCTATCTGTCCTTCAAATACAGGAATGTCAAAATTAACTTGTACCTTGAAATGTGAGGTGCCTCCAAAGTGGCCACTTGATGAAGACACGTCAGTTGTTATCAGTAGGCATTGAAGGATGTGGGAAAAAATATCCATCATTTCGTCCTTCTGTCGTGTGAGAGATTGCTCAAGCAACAGATTAATAGAATTGTTTGCTTTGTCGTTTTTATTTTCTTCCACCATGGAGGGATTCTTGGGCGTGTGAAAGCAATTTTCTTCAAGAGAGACAAGCTTGAGACTCAACTTTTTATACTCAGACCTCGTCGGGGACATGTACTGAAAAACGATCAAGAGCAACCTGCTCTGATACCACTGATCTAGATTATTTTTAGCACGAAATGAGAGCAGAGATATAATAAAGAAATGTATAGAGATATCTCATATATCCAATAATATAACATAAATATATCAAATGTGCAACCATAAACAAAGACATACAGTAATACACAATTTCTATTAATGATTGAAATGTACAACACTGTAGAAATACAGAGTGAAAGACTCGCTAGAATGGTGGCAGCTTATCTCTGAGAAGAGATGTGACGGCTAATCACATTCACAAGAAGATGGATTACAATGAGGATCTAAAGGAATTTTTTACATAAATAAAATCCAAAAACCTAACCCCGGAAGATGAAAAACCAACAGTTTTGTGGACCCCATTTTGGGTAGTTTGATGTATCAACTTCCCAAGGGCGTAACATTGGCATACGATCTCTGTTTGGGGTGCACGATAGCTCGTTGGAAAGGTATCTTTGTGTAGATTCATTTTGGGGGCTCAATCAGAGCCTTCGATTATCATTGAGGTGGCCGATCTCTAAAAAACTTCATTTAGGCCCTCAAAATGGCCCCAGAAATTTAGGAACCGAAAAACGGATAAAAATAGTAAGTTTCCAGAAACTCTTTTGAGTTAGTTGGAATAGGTAGGTGGCCACCGATATCCACCTGGATCACACTGTCTTTCTTAATTTCCCTTTATTCCCCCTCCCTCCCTATATACCCACCCTCCATCTCTCTCTCTCCTCATTGTTAGTCTTAATCTCATATTTTCTCTGCCCTATTTATCTCTCCTTCTCTCCCTCTCCCCCCTATCTCTCCCTCCATCTCCACCTCCCTCCCTCCCTCCCTCTCTCTCTCCCTTCCTCCTCCTCTCTTCCTCTATGAAAGCATGTATAGATATAAAAAAAAATCAATTAGAAGAAATAGGGTTTGTTTGTTTAGAGTTTATGTTTATATTTTGGAGTATTTTTGTTTTTATAAATATATTTGATAACTTAGATAGAGTTTTCTATCTTTGTTTTTATGTATGGGATGGTTTCACATTTTTAGGAGAGAAAGAGGAGGAGCATTGTGCTTGCCTCATATCCCTATCTATGTTATGTTTTTTAACTAAGAATAATAAAATATATTTTCGAGAAAAATAATACACACAAGCAACCAGACACTTAGACATGTAATTATCCTGGAAAATCCATGCAGAAAAAAACCAACGTAATAATAGATCTATTATTAACCTTGACCTAAATCGGAAAATCCAGTCCAAGTGAGTAAGACACTTCTCACCTCTAGACCGCTTTACAGTGAAGCCTTACAAGCCTCATAATTTCTTCTTCACATGCCTTCTTTGGCATACAAAACCATGAGCCATCAATACCATGTTCCTGAAACCATCTGTTGAGACCTAAACTACTTTGAATCGTTATTGAGTCAAGGTTAACCCTAACAATCACCCCTTTAAAATTGACTTTGGGATTCGACATACATCCCCCTATCACCTAGGTCTACGTCCCGACTTCACCGGTGAGTTACCAGGAGTATGCATGCCTTACCAGGTATTACAACCATATTCCCTTTTACATGCAAACAATTTTTCTCCATTAATTTTTTTTTTCAAGTGTCTCATGGTGACTAAACCATCACCATTCATTGCTACATCCTCTCACTTCTTTCAAACCCTTGGGTTCCAAATATCCATTGACCTTCATGCTCATAGCTCCATGCTTACATCATATTGGGCCCTTCGTTGTTTCCATTTCCATTACCCAGAACACATGTCTCAATGTTACCCAATGGATACTTTCTTTGTCCCATACCATATGAAGAAATAATCTAGACCTAGATATCATACCAATTGTTAGGTTTTTTAACCGAGCATAATAAAATATATTTGTGATAGAAAAATAATACAAACAAGCAACCATACACTTAGAGACATAATTATCCTAGAAAACACCTATGGGGAAAAGCAGAGCCAATAATAGATTTATTATTATCCTTGACCTAAACTGGCCAATCTAGGCCAAGTGAGCTAGCCATCGCTCACCTCCAGGTCGCTTTACATTGGAGCCTTACAAGCCTTCTTCACATGCATTCTCTAACATACAAAACCATGGGCCATTAATACCTAAACCAATTTGAATCATTCATGAATCAAGGTTAACCCTAATAGTCCAGCAAGAGCATGAACATGTTCCATGAATGTGTGTGTGCTCCTGGAATGTGCATGCTCTTGCTAGATAGGGATATGAGGTAGGAACAATGCCCAACCTCATTTATTTATTCTCACAAGAGCACATGTAATCTATTAATGCAACAGATAAACCATTTATTGTATATCCCCTATAAATTTATGAATAAAGGTACAGAGGGGCTTGGGGACAACTAAGACCTAATGGCTTAGGATTGAAAGTGATTTGAGGCATAGGGCAGTGCTTAGAGCATTAGGATGGAGGTGTATGGGTTGTAGAGCCCTCAACATGAGGTATGGGCACATAGGGCTCGGGTGTGGAGGGGGTTAACGATTGAATATAGGTGGGGTCCTAGGGTTAGATGGATTTAGGGACAAAGTGGAGATAGATTCCTAGGCATAGAGGGGGGTTGCAATGTGAGAGAGAGGGATAGATTAACATAGGGGGAGAGAGAGAGAGTTAGAGTGAGAGTGAGAGTGAGAGTGAGAGAGAATGAGTTAGAGTGATATGGAGAGGGAGAGAGAGAGGTATAGTAAGGAATAGGAAGGGGTAGAGGGAGAAATATAGATAGTTGGAGGGAAGG
>ML793307.1:288589-298845 GCA_009831015.1 Picea engelmannii | reverse complement strand
TAGTTTTCCAAAACCCTAAATCATGCTAAAACCCTAAATCACTGCTGAAACCCTAATTCACTGTTGACTTCTATTTTTAGCTCATAATGACTTAAAAGCGTTGTTAACTCTTGTTAGCTCAATGTCACTTTCCGAATATAACATCTGTGACCGGGGTGACCTCTAGTAAAGCGTTGTTAACTCTTGTTAGCTCAATGTCACTTTCCAAATATAACACCTGTGACTGGAGTGACCTCTAGTAACCCTGTTTACCCCTCTTTGGCCCTGGCTATAGTCTAACGGGGTGGTTTAGACCATTAAGCCTCCTCTTATGGAGCTCATATTTGGAAAGGGACATTACATTCGAGTGCAAGCCATAGCCAATGCTTTTTCGAATTTCTTCTGTCGCTTCATGCAGGAGTCGAATGCATACCACGCCGCGCATCTACGAGGTCATCCCCTTGCTCTCGGCATGTAGAGAAGAAAAGCTATGACCGGAATGCTGACTGGAAGAGTGTCTCTGTTCCAACACTTCGAAGGTTCAACCTTCATCCCTTCAATTTCCAAATGCATCTCATATCCACCAGGGCAGCTGATAAGGATGAAGGTGACAGCTTTGGCCATTAAGGCTATGTTCTTAATGCGCTGGTCTGCCATCCTCTTCACTCGCGTGAGAGGCCTCGTCGCCTGGTTTCAACTGCTTGGGTTCACTCCCATCTTTAATGGTGAGGAGATGAGAGCTGGTGGCCAATATTTATGGCACCGCCCAACTCTTTTCCGCGTGTCCTTCCTTCTCTACGTGGAACCCCATCCGGGGGTTGGAGATCCCTGTTGGCCAAAGCATGACACCGATATGAGATGTCTGAGTCTCCAGAGATGTGTGCTTCCCAGTAGATGTGTTCTGTCTCCTTTGTTACTCCTTCATTTGCCAAGCAGTCCGCTACCCTGTTTGCATCTCTTTTCACGTGAGAAGGTATGATGTTGAGGTTAGTTCTGAGGAGGCTTCTGAATTCCTCTAGCAGCTCGGAGAGTTGCCAACTGGGTGAGATTTTTTGCGGGTTTTCCCCATGTAGGATTTTGGTGATTAGCTGAATGACAAATTGTGATTCCCCCTCCAAGATGAGCTTGTGACTATGTCTAGCAATTGCTACTTGGAGACCTTGCAGTAGGCCCGTTAGCTCTGCTACATTGTTTGTTGTTTCCCCCAAATAACCTGCTACCAGATAGAGTATCTCTCCATTGGAGTTTCTGAGAGTGGCTCAATATCCAGCTGGTCCCAGGTTCCCTTTGGATGCCCCATCGAAATTGATATTTATGAAATCTGTTGGAGGAGGGGTCTAGATGGTTGGGCTACTATTTTGACGTTTAGGTGCCTTTATCCTTAGTTGATTAATCAGGCTAGGCTGCCAGCTTTAGAGTATGCATTGCTCCTCTGGGTTGCAATTTAAGTCCTCTAGTTTCCAGGGTTTACTTCTAACTGTTTCCTTGACAAGTATGACAATTTTTTCCCAAGTTAAGCCTGGTGTGGAGGCTTTGGAGTGAAAGATTCTTTTGTTTCGTTCTTTCCATATTTGCCAGAGAATGAATCCAGGGAGGAGTTGCCAAATGTAAGTCAATAGACAATTGTTATAGGTGATCGAGTCCTAGTTTTCAATCGTATCGCTGATGTTGCTCCTGTTTTGATTGGTCGATGCATTATTTGAGCTCCTTGGTCCCAAATCCACTGACTGAAGGGACATCTGTTGAATATATGTTCCTTGGTTTTCTCTTGTTGTTGGCATAAGACGCATATTGAGGGTCCAATGAAGCCTATTCTTCTGAGGTTGTCCCAGGTTAGGACTCTGTTGTGTGTAATAAGCAAGAGGAAGGTCGACACCTTGGGCTAGAGTATAGGGTTCCAAACCTTGTTCCATATGTTTTCCTTATCATGATTTTGGTAACTGCCTTGTAGGTAGTAGGCTTCCTTGACTGAGAAGTTGCCAGTGGTTGAGTGCCCCCATCTAAGAATATTCAGGCCTTCTCTGTTGGGGATTTTCCGGTGACTTGCATTGTGTTGCCAGGCTTGCAGGTTTAAGGTCTTTGGGACCCCTAATTCTTGGTTAGAGGTCTTCCAATGATGCCATTGCAGTCTCTGATCCGCGGGTTTCCAGAGATCTTTCACCGTCAGAAGAGTGTCCTAGTTTAGAGCCTGTTTAAGGGGGTTTAGCTCTTCCAGGTCACTTAGAGGTTTGAGTTGTTGCCACAAGTCCTGCCAAACATAATGCTTTCTCCATTTATTACCTCCCAAAAAGCATGGTTTTGTACTAGGTCTCTGTTCTGCCATGCTGTGTTCCAAATGTTAGATTCCTGTATTCGGGCATTGTGTTTGATGAGTTGGTTTTCTTATGTGAATGGAGTGTACTTCTGCTTCCAGATTTGCGCCCATAAAGCTGTTGGCATTTTTAACCACCTCCACCACATTTTGGATCCCATTACTTGGTTGAGTTTCCTTGGATCTTGGAGTCCCAACCCTCCCATGATTTTTGGTGTGCAGATCTTGTCCCAGCCTACTAGCGCCGACTTCTTGTTAGGTTGATGTCCGTGCCAGAGGAAGTTTCACTGGAGGTTCCGTATAGCTTTGATGACCTGCTTGGGGGCTGCTAAGGCAGTGAAAAGGTAGGTAGGTAGGGTTTGTAGGACCGACTTGAGCAGGACCAGCCTAGCTGGAATGTTGAACGGTCTGAAGGTCTAGTTGCTTAGCCTGTTGGAGATGGAAAGAAGAAGGTTGTCCCAGGAGATGGATCTTGTTGTTGTGCCTGTTAGAGGAATGCCTAAGTAGTTGGATGGAAGGGAGCTCTTGGGTATTCCCAGGAGTCTAGAAATATGAAGTTGGACCGCAACCGGAGTATTGAAGAAGAAGAGTTTGGATTTGTCTAGGTTAAGAGTCATGCCTGACGCCTCTGTGAAATCAGAGAGGATGGAGTTAAGCTTGTTTTCGTCTCTTGCGGTTGGGTAGTTCATGAGTAGGGTGTCATCAACAAATTGACTATGTGAGGGTGCCGGTTGGATTTTGTGTAGAGGCAAGCCTTTGAGAGATCCTTCTAGGACCGTTGACTTGATATAGCGTCCCAAGCCTTCCGCCGTGAGCACAAACAAAAAAGGCGATAGGGGGTCACCTTGTCTGATACCTCTAGATGGTGAGAATGGCCGAGATAAGACCCCATTGACTAGGATGGAGAAGAAGGATGAGGAGGTAAGGCTTGAGATCCAATTCACCCAATGCTGATCAAATCCAAAAGAATCTAAAATGGCCCGAAGGTACTGCCAGCTGACTCTATCAAAATCTTTTGAAAGATCAAGTTTGATTAACATACCTGGTGTTTTTGTCGACTTGAGAGAATGGATTACCTCGTGAGCTAGAATAACGTTGTCCATGATTTGTCTACCCTCTACGTACCCTGCTTGTTCCTTGGAAATGACAAAGGTCAGAATTGGCTTGAGGCGGTTCGCAACCACCTTTGTAATGATTTTGTAAATTACATTGCAGAGAGTGATAGGTCTGCACTGTTTGGGATTTGTGACCCATTCCTCTTTCGGAATTAGGGTGAGAAAGGTAGCGTTGAGGGTCGGGAGGACTTGGCCTAATGTCTGTGATTCCTCTACTACCTCCCAAACCTCTTTCCTTAATATGTCCCAACAATGATTGAAGAAATCAGTGGTAAATCCATCAGGGCCTGGGGCCTTCCCTGGGGGCATAGATTTTGTTGCTTGGTCCACTTCCTCTTGGATGATAGGTCGCATTAGGGTTGCGTTCTGTTCAAGAGTCACCATAGAGGGTATGTGACTGGTTACTCATCTGATGGTTGCAGTTCTATCCTCCCTGGTTTTCGTTAGGAGGTCGCGGTAGTAGTTGATAAGCTCTGCTTCTATTTGGGTATGTTCTCTGATTGGATTACCTTGGCCATCCTCCAAATGAGTAATTTTGTTAATGTGTCGGCGATGCATCATTGCTCTGTGGAAGAATTTTGTGTTCTTTTCCCCCTCTTTGAGCCATTGTACCTTGGACTTCTGTCTCCACAAAATTTCCTCTTGCTTTCTCCTCTCTTCTAATTGTGCTTGGAGCTCCTCTTCGTCTTTCATTAGTTCAACAGTTCGAGTTCCTAAAATGAAAGTTATTTGTATCTCCATTAGTTTGAAGAATGATGAGAATAGAATAAAGAGGGTGCTCTCCTCCTGCTGAAAATAGAACTAGGTAAGAGAGAATGTAACGATCCAGTTCTCTATGTCCTGCATGCTTTGAAATATATTTCCAAAGGTGTTCTTGTTCCAGTGCTTCAGCGATTGCTTGAAGTTTTTGAGACGTTGCTAGAATTTGTACATGCTTGTACCATGATCTATTTCTGCCTAAGCCCACTAGGCTTTTGCAAGCTGATGAAATTTCGGGTGTGAGAGCTAGAATTTCTCAAACCGAAAGGGTTTGTGTTTGGGTGTTGCCTTTGTTTCTAGGTTGAAGGTAATTGGCCAGTGGTCCGACTTGGCTTTTGGGAGAATGAGACTTTCCATACCAGGGGTTTCTTCAATTAGTTCTTCAGCCACAAGGAAGTGGTCCAGTCGACAGACAACATGTTGGTTTCCTGACCTACGGTTGGACTAGGTGAAGGTGCCATTGTTGTTTTCAATGTCTACTAGCTTTAGCTGGTCAATGAGGGTTTTGAACTTACAACTGTCTTGCTCAAGTCTTTTTCTCCCGCCTATTTTTTCTTCCAGCAACAGGATCATATTGAAATCGCCTCCTAAGATCCAGTTAGGTGTGGTCAACAAAGTTTTGATAAGAAGTCATCGCTCCAGAAGTTTGTCTTTTTCCTGTTGGCTTTGGGGTCCATAGACATTAGTGATATTCCCCTCCTGATTCGAACCTGTGACCTCAAAGTGAGCCATTATTGTGCCTATTGTAGAAAAATTATCTACTTAGAGTAATGTTGCATGGGTTCCATAGTATGGCCAGACCCCCTGAGGCCCATGTGGAGTCTGTTAGAACAAAATCACATCCTCTCCAAATGCGCTGGAAGATGGTTTCATCTTCTGCCCCAACACATTTTGTTTCTTGTAACATTAGAATATCTGGATTTTCAGCTTTGATGTAGTCTCGGAGGATATTTTGTTTGGATCATTCATTGAGTCCTCTAATGTTCCAAGTGATGATATTCATCATAATGAGGGTGGTGTTGGGTGGAGGTATCCCTCCGAGAGCTTATGAATCTGCCTTGAGTTGATCATAAGATTTCCCGCCTCCTTGATGAGTTGATGCACCAGTTTGCGCCCCCTTCTTTTGTTCTCTCATGGTACCCTTTTTGAGCCTGAACCTGGGTTTGTGGCTATACCTAGGCGCGACGTGGATCCTGCTGATGAGTCAAGAAAAACCTTATGTACCTTTCAGAGTTTCTCTTCAGGAAGGGCTTGCGGATCCTTTTGATTGAGGGCTTCCTTAAGTTTTTCTAGGTCAATGCCTGTTAGATCTCGATCGTCTGGTTGCATTAAGATGTCTCCATCTACGTCTCCTCTCTCTTCTGGGTAGATTTCATGATTTGGGCCGGAGGAGGAAGGGGTTTGGTTCTTTCCTTTGCCCTGTTGCGGCTCTTTGTGCGGATCTTGGATTTCTTCATCTTCCGGTAGCTGATTCAGAAACTCATAGGAGTTTTTGGTCGAGATCTTAGGTTTGGGGTCTGGGTTCTTCTTCCTTGGAGGGTTTTTCTTTCTGGCCGTGACAGTGGTGAAGCCATCTTTCTGTGTGGTATCACTTACTTTGGTAGCTTTCTTATTCAGAGGTCAGTCTCTGAAGAGGTGGCCATGTTCATGGCATTTCCTACAGTGGAAAGGGATATGTTCGTAGTCCAGTGTTTGTTTCCAGTCTTCATCCTGATATTCCAAAGTTACCGCTCCCGGTAGAGCCTTAGAGATAGTCATATAAACACAGATTCAGACGTATGAAGTGCATTTCCTTTGCTTTGTGGCTTCTGATGTTTTGACATAGTGACCCACTGTATTCCCTATTCCCATAATAATCTTCTCTAGCCATAACTCTTGCGGCAAGGAATATAGGCGGATCCAGACTGGAGCCATTGATAAATCCTCCTTATCTGGTCTGAAGCGTTCCATCCAGAATTTCAAGAATAGCTTTGTCGAGTTGTAGAAATATGGGCCATTCTCAAATATTCGATCCCGGTCTTCTAGGTTGTACATAATGATTGTGAAAAAACCTTTAGAGATGAGTTGAACCTCATAGTCACCTTTGGGGTTCCACCAATGTTTTATCCATCTGTTTAGGTCACATTCGGACGAACATAGTCCTAAAAACTTGGCAATGAGGGCATGCTCTCTCATGAACTGTGTGTGTTCACCTACTCTTGTTTAACTTATGAGGTATCTTGGCGGTTTGTCCATTTGTGGGATGCATTTTCCAGTATCCCACCTGTTAACTCCCAAAATGAAACCGTCCTTTTGGTTGAATTTTGTAGTGGATAGCATGGCCATCGGTAGTGTTCTCAAGTTATTTTTGAGTTTTTTATAGCTGAAAAATTTAGGTTTTTGGTTTGTCTTAAGGAAATAACTTGACCCATAAAGTCTTCTTTCCAAAATTTTCATTTTTCACTTTCCTCAGCTAACGTATGTCCAAAAATTGATTGTGCGTTGTGGAAAGTGTCCACTTTCAGCAACTAAGGAGCTCTTTTCATTTAGTTGATGCGCTGTTGAAAGTGGTAAAGTTCAAAAGGTCCGACAATCAAGTTCGCGGGTGGCACGCTGTGGAAAGTACATGCTTTCCACAGCTACGAAGCGGTTTTTATAATGTGGCGTGCTGTTGAAAGTACTTACTTTCCGCATCTAAGGAGTCTCTTCTACAAAGTGGTGCGTTGTTGAAAGTGTATGCTTTCCGTAGCTAACAGGGGTTTTCCAAGGAGTCGTGCACTGGTGAAAGTGGCGAGCGAACAGTTGACAGAGGTGCTTTCCACGGGCCATTGTTGAGGAAGAGCGGGAATCACGTGCGTGATATCCATGACTGAAAGTAATGATGATATGATCATCCCACGTCAGGCAAATCCAAGACATGCGCTGATAGGAGTGGGAAATGATACAAACTCAATTATGCATGTCAGGATATGACTGTAATTCGAATCCGGTCCAGAACCCATGCTCAATGCTCATGACATCCGGGATGGTAAGTTCGTGTTCGGTAATGCAGGTATAGAGGAGGTACCGCCGACCTGACACCATCAAATCAAACAGTGGTTTCATATCACAAATCGTTTCCAGAATGCTGTGGAAGTTTTCATGTGTTTCAAAACAGAGCCGAAGCCCGAACTGCTTTCAACAACGCAGAACCTCGGCTCGACTGGAAGTTACAGGGGTTACAATTGTCAAGTTTTTCGAGCTGCAGAATGGTGAGAAAACGCAATGGCGCTCTACTCAAGAGAGAACTGGATAACTTGTCTTTTCTACAATCACATCCCGAGGTCCAGAGGCATTTTTCAAATGCAGGGTGTATGGAATTCGTAGAAAGGTTACAAATTGGGTGCTACCAGGCCACAACTGAAGCCTTCGCCAAGACTTTCGATGGCAATAAAGCTCGCGTTGGGTCCATGGAAATCAAATTGGATGAGGATGTCATTGCCGCAGCTACAGGATTGCCAAGAACTGGTCAGAGCTGGTTTAAGACCACTGCTTCTAAAAATTTGGATTTCAGGGTTTATTTGAAAGAGGGATACAGACATAAAGCATGGAGAAAAGGTATGCTTGTTTCATATCTAGATGAAGAATGGCAAGAATTGTTCAAAGGTATCCAATTGTACATTACATCAGAGGGAAGATATGATAAATTGATGATGTACCACTTTAAACTCCTGGATCACTTCACGGGCAAGACCCCTATTAATTTGCCTTATTTCTTATATCAAAGTCTGACTAAGGTATGCAAGAGGATTAAAGCTCAACCCTTAAGCGTGAAAACTACTCTGTGTCACCTCGACCTCATAAAATTGATTATCCTGGAAGAATTGAAACAACAGGGGAGGAGCTGGGAGCACTTTCTGTTCTGGGAAGGTTTTGAAACCCAGAATCAGACTGCAAATGAACAGGTGAAGGGTTCCATGAAACCATCATCTCCTCAAAGCAGCTCAAGAAGAAGAAGGGCCTTGCCAGGACCTTCAGAGGACAGAATATCTGGAATGAAGCTTCACAGGTTGACGAGAAAGTTGAACTTCGAGCAGACTACAGAGCAGACTACACAGCAGAATACAGGACATCCTACACAGCAGAGTATAGGGAAGAACATCCTTAATTTGCCATATTCAGATTCAGAATCTGAGCAGCAAGACCAATGCCCTGTCATCAAGAGTTCTAAGCAATCAACTGAGTGTGCACAGAACTATGAAATTTTCAATCAAACATAACAGGGAGAATCATCAAAAAACTCCAAATCAAAGAAGTCTCAGAAGATCAAGCATCTCAAGGAGGTGATTGCCCAGCAAGAGGTCTTGGAGCGAGTGATTAAAGAAAGGTATAAGAAGTTATCTGATAACTTCGCCAAGATAAATGCTGCATTTGAAAGATCGGCTAAGGAGAGTGTCAGAGAGAAGAAGAGGAAGACAAAACTCACCAAAGACTACAACAGCCTGTGGTGGCTTGCCAAGCGCCTCAAAAGACAGATAAGGAGGTTGAAACAAAAATTGAAGCAAAAACACCATCCATATCTGAAAGTACTCGCTCAAGTTGCAGTCAATATGCAAGGTGAGAAATCTGAGACACACTAAGTTTGGTTGAAATCAAATTTTGGATGTGAAAACTCTTTTTGTGCGCAATCGGGACTTTCAACAGCGCGAGGCTATTATTTTACTACCCGTTAGTTGTGGAAAGCGACAGCTTTCAACAGCTAACCCATGAAGAAATTAAACAGTTGCACTGTTGAAAGTTGGGAAAGTGATTTTTGAAGCCGAAGACACAACAGTTCATTCCAAACAGGTTCTGAAGGAATTCCAGTGTATCAGTGGACTATTAGATCGTGTGCAAGAAGTTCAACATCAGGGATTCGAGAGATTTTTTGGTTACACATGCAAAAATGTTTCCTAAACAATCGACATGAACGTTGGGATATCCAACAGTAAAAGACAGGTGTCCTGCTAGTTTTCAACACATTGCAGATACACGGAGCTGAAGGATGCAGATGCCGATTTTGGGGACTGAAGACAGTTCGACTACTTGTTTAGTTGTTAAAGACTTTAATTTCAAGTTGTTTAGATAGAATTGAGTTGTTTTTATTAAATACAGATCCATGTTTTTAGGATCTGTATAACTGTTTGTAAGGGGCTATAAATGTCTATTTTTGAGATCAAACAAGGGTTCGATTCTGGATACAGTAATACTCTTTTTTGTACTCAGACATTTCATTGCTAATACAAATCACAGGTTCCTTTCCATTTTGGTATCAATTTTTCATATTTCTTCTTCACTGTTATCTTGTTGTCAAACCTTGAATAGCTGTTATCCTATTGTTTGGTTCATGACATTATAATCAGTTTCTTTAGTTGTTTATTAGACCCTGCTTTGCACTGGTTTATGAACAATCTTTTCTTCATCCACTGAGAGTTATTTTACTGTTTAACCAATCTTGGAGAGAACTGTCTATTTGTTTACCATTTTGATGTCTGAATGCCATAAGTTGAATTGAGTTATCCCATTGATCCACTTTTACAAAATACAAAAACATTCATTTCTTAAGTTACCAAGCACCTTTGGTCTGCAACCACAAAGGGTTCCTTGGAGTGATAACAAATTGGCGTTTTTGCCGGGGAGAGGAGATCGAAGCTCAGCTTCTCTGGGAGACGACATAGATCTAATTCTTGATGATAGACAAGAAGTAGACACTATCAGGTTGTACATTTTCTATCTGGCGACTCCATTGAAATGAAGTGGCTCCGAAAAGAGCTCACACGATGGAAAACCCAGAAGGCCCATTGACATCAGTTCCTGATCCAGAAAAGATCATCAGCAAGGGCAAAGCTTGGCAAAGACATGCTTCTGGATCTGCAAGTGCAATTGATTCAGGTATTCCTACTGATACTTATCCTCCCATATCTGAAAAGTCTTTGGTTGAGTCCCCTGCTGAAATTCAAAATTCTCAGGAAATAAAAATTTCATCTCAAGTTTCTAAGGAAGAAGAACCTTCTTTTTCTTCTAATATTACTGATACTGCCCTTGAGATTGACATTTCATCCCATCCAAAAGAACTGAATACTAAATCTTCCCAA
>ML793307.1:161202-256984 GCA_009831015.1 Picea engelmannii | reverse complement strand
TCTTCCCTGTAAACTCAGCCTGAGTCTAGATTCCTTGCCTTGGGGTGGAACTCGGTCCCAGCTCGGGGGTGACCTACTGTTGAGCTGACGAACAGTGTGGTCTAAGGCTGGGAGGTTCGTGGAAGGCCTGCACTTGGTTGGTGATTTCTACAGCTATTAAAAGATAAGTATATCTGAATCATGCTTTAATCATGTTGAGCATGACTGCTCTGTTTATGTATCATGTTTTCCGCTGTGTAAATGAATTTGCTGTTGAATGCTATGGTTTGCTTAATTGCAGGAGTGAATTATATATTTTACTCTGAGATTTAAATGTGTTTAATTGTGTTAAATGCATGTGGTTATAATTTCTGTATCAATTATGTGAACATTCATGTATAGAATGGTAATTGAGGGGTTTGGAAACCTGGGTAGTGTAAAAGGGTGCACTACAAATTGGTATCAGAGCAAATAGGTACACTACAAATTGGTATCAGAGCAAATAGGTACACTACAATCTGAGTGGACTACCACCTTCCATTGGTGAAAAGATTCAGTATGATGATCCTAAGACTATGGAAGAAACAATACAAAGGGATAAATGCTTATATGAACAACAAAGATAAAAGCCTACCTTTCAGAAGGCTTGGGATGACCAGTAGAAGTTTAAGAAGGAATAGAGGCAGAAGGGAAACAAACCTCCCTTTTTCAGAAATAGTCCTCAAGTACATCCATCGTTTAAAGAGCCGAGAATGGCTGAAGTGGGGGAAAAAAGGTAGAGACAGACACCCATTTAGTGTTGGGGCTGTAAAGGGAACCACAAGTACAAAGATTGTCCCCATAAAAATGGCAAAGCAAGAGCTGTCCATAATGTTCAACAAGCTGAAACAGTGGAAGAGATGGGCAGTAGATTGCCAAGGATCTATGCGGCCCTGGACAACAAGCAAGCTGAATTTCAGTCACAGATGATTGAAGTGGAAGGTATGATTAAAAACCAACCATTTATTATTTTAATTGATTCAGGGGCTAGCCATAGTTATGTAGATCATAGGGTGGTGGAAAGTTTGCATTTATCAAGAAGAAAACATGAAAAGTCTTGGTTAGTGTAGTTGGCTACAGGAACCAAGAGGAGAGTCATTGAGTTGGTTAAGTTTTGTCCTGTGGACATGAAAGGATTGAGCACGAAGGGTGAATTGAATATTCTGCTTTTAGGCTCTTATGATTGCTTAATTGGAATGGACTGGTTGGACCAACACCATGCCCTCGTGGACTGTCATAACAAGAAGTTTACATGCCTGGATGAGGAGGGGAATAGGAAAACAATCCAAGGAATTCCCAGAGTTGTGGTTGTTAGATAAATCTCATCCATGCAACTGAAGAAGTGCTACCGAAAAGGCTGCCAATTGTTTGCAGCCAGTGTGGAGGAAGCATCCAGAGATGAAGTCTCAAATATTGGAGACCATGAGGTACTCATAGAGTTCAAGGATATATTCCAAGAAGTACCTGGACTACCTCCGAAGAGAGACATCGTTTTTTCTATAAATTTGATGCCTGGAGCAACTCCAGTTTCGAAATCTCCTTATAGAATGAGTACACCAGAAATGAAAGAGTTGCAATTGCATCTTGAAGAGCTTCTAAAGAAGGGGTACATTCGCCCAAGCGTGTCACCTTGGGGTGCCCTGGTCTTGTTCGTGAAGAAGAAGGACGGGACGATGAGGTTGTGCATTGATTTCGGACAGATGAACAAAGTAACTGTCAAGAACAAGTATCCTTTGCTGAGGATTGATGATCTTTTCAATTAGTTGAAGGGTGAGAAAATATTTTTGAAGATAGATCTTAGATCAGGATATCACTAGGTAAAAATAAGGGATGAAGACATTAGGAAGACCGCCTTTAGAACAAGGTATGGTCATTACGAGTTCACAGTAGTACCGTTTGGGCTGTCAAACACACCTGCTGTGTTTATGTGCTTGATGAATGGTGTATTCAGGGACTATCTAGACAAGTTTGTCATAGTCTTCCTAGATGTCATTTTGGTGTATTCCAAGTCAGAGGAAGAGCATGAACAACACCTGAGAATGGTGCTGCAAGTGTTGAGAGAACACTCGCTGTATGCCAAGTTGAGAAAATGCTCATTTTATCAAAGGAAGATCCATTACTTGGGGCACATTATTTCAGAAGAAGGGATCATTGTGGATCCTGAGAAGGTTGAGGCCATCCGAGAATGGTCAACGCCAAGGAATGTGGCAGAAGTTAGATCCTTTATGGGTCTGGTGGGATATTATAGAAGTTTTATAGCAGGGTTCTCAAATATAGCTTACCCTATCACTTTCTTGCAAAGGAAGGATAAAAAGTTTCAGTGGACTGAAGAGTGTGAGAACAATTTCCAGCTATTGAAGCAGTTGTTAACCAATGCTCCAATCTTGAAGATTGCAGATCCAAATATGGATTTCGTGGTGTGCATAGATGCGTGTAAGGAATGGTTGGGAGGAGTTCTCATCCAAAATGGATTTGTAATTTGTTATGAGTCCAGGAAGCTGAAAGAGCACGAAAATAATTATGCCACTCACGATTTGGAGTTGGCAGCAATCGTTCACGCTCTGAGGAAATAGAGACATTACCTCATGGGAAGGAGATTTGAATTGAGAATAGACCACAACGGTATGAAGTAATTATTTGATCAACCAACTTTAAACACTAGACAAAGTGGGTGACATGAGTTTTTGTGTGAATACGACTTTGATATCAAGCATATCAAAGGGAAGGAAAACAAGCTGGCCGATGCACTCAGCAGAAAGGTGCACGACTTACATGATTCAACCATTACCATGTACAGGATTGATGTTAAGGATAGAGTTTTGGAAGCTGCAAAATTAGATTTGCAGTACAGAGACTTGGTAGCAAAGATACAACAGAGTGAGAGACCACAAAAAGAGGAAAATTGCACCTTGGGAGCTGATGCAATACTTCTGTACAAAAACAGAGTGTATATGCCCAATGTCCATCATTTGAAACTTGCTATTCTGAGAGAAATGCATAACGTGACTTATGCTGGACATCCTAGATATCAGAAGACTGTGGCAGCAGTCAAGAGCCATTACTTTTGGCCGGGTATGAAGAGAGAGATCATTGAATACATCGCCATATGTATGGAGTGCCAGGAATTTAAGGATGAGCATAGGCACCCAGCAGGGTTGCTGCAGCCTTTACCCATTCCCGAATGGAAGTGGGAAGTGGTGACCATGGATTTTATTACAGGATTGCCCAAAACGAGCAAGTTGCATGATTCAATCATGGTGGTGGTGGACAAAATTACAAAAGATGCCCATTTTATTCCACTGAAAACTACTCACAAGGTAGCAGATGTTGCTGATATTTTCTTAAAGGAAGTAGCACACTTGCACAGAATTCCTAAAACGATTGTGTCTGATAGGGACCCAAAATTCACCTCAAATTTTTGAAAAGGAATGTTCAAAGGATTCAGAATGAATCTGAACTTTAGTACAATGTATCAGCCTGAGTCTAATGGACAGACAAAGAGGGTGAACAGAGTAATAGAAGACATACTGAGAATGTATGTGATGGATAAACCATCAAGGTGGGAAGACTACCTGCATTTGGTAGAATTCGTCTACAACAATGGGTATCATGCATTGTTGAAGATGAGCCCATTTGAAGCACTTTATGGAAGAAAGTGAAATACTCCAATGAGCTGGGATAATTCAGATGATAGAGCAGTAGTTGGGCCAGAGTTGCTCAAGGAAATGGAGGACCAAATGATAAAAATTAAGCAGAATTTGAAAGCTGCCCAGGACAGGCAGAAAAGTTATGATGATAAAAACAGAACCCACAGATAATTCAAAGTGGGTGATCATGTTTCCTGAAAGTGAAAACTAACAGGAGTTCCCTGAAGCTGGGAAGTTGCTCCAAGTTGGCAACCAACTTTTGTGGGCCATTTGAAATCTTGGAAAGGATTGGGCCAGTTGCATACATGCTTGCATTACCTGCATCTATGAATGTACATAATGTGTTTCATGTTTCATTTCTTAAGAAATATATACCTGATGCTAATCATGTTATCGTTTGGAATGTGATTCAGGTGGAACCAGAAGGTGTCCTGCAAGTGCATCCTATGCGCATATTGGACAAGAAAAATAAACAGCTCCGGAATTGAGCTATAAAGCTTGTAAAGGTCCAGTTGACCTGGTATGGTCCTGAGGACACGACATGGGAGGATGAAGATGTTATGCGGGCAAAGTACCCGCATCTTTTTGAAAGTTTTGAAAAGCTTGCAGATACAGTGTAAAGTTACACTGAGGACAATGCATAAATAAGGGGAGGGGGATTGTAATGTCCCCAAGGCTGAGCCCTATTGTAAATCATGTTTATGAAATGAATTGTAATTTTGTTTTATAGGTTGTTGAGCGAATTTTATATAAGCTGATGGGCTTATGTGATTATTAGGCCAGAGAGCCCAAGTGTTGAAGGTCAAAAGCTTGATTTTGTACATGTATCTATGCAGAACATTAATAAAATTATAAACACCGCTGCATGCAGACCGACCACGATGAATGAGTGATGGGGGACTAAGCATCCATAGAGTGGGCAAGAGACTAGGGGCTAGAAGGTGAGAAGAGGGGCTAAGTGTTGAGCCTGGGGGCTTAAGTCCTTGGGAATAATATTTTAATATTATTCCAAAAAGGCATGTGAATTATATGTTTTTTATCCTAAGTTCTTTTGGTATGACAAGTGAATTTCAAATGGGGAGGCATGCATGTTGAAGGAACACATGCAGTTTCATGGGTGACAAGTGTCAACCCGAGTGCATGTAGATAAAATGGCTGAGATGAGCCATGTTGGGGGTTCCTCTCCCATTCCACCGTCGACTGTTTGAACCGTGATCCCATCCGAACTCTGTAAAATACCCTGGTGCAACCTCTGTTCTGATCCGTCGAGTCTGTGTCGACCCCTGCGTGGATTGCTGGGGGTTCGCTTCCCATTTTTCATGGACTGTTCCGTGGGAGCTGGGAACGGATGCGTCTGATCTCGTGACCATCCACGATTGACCTCTGTCTGGGGTTTTCTCTGAGCTCCCTTGCCTGAACAGTGGGAGCCTGTGTGTGGGAACTCTGTCCTAAGAAAAATCATAACCGTGAGTCTATCCTGTAAATGTTGAGCCTGTTTGGGAAGCCCGTGTCTATTTTCTCGTAGACTGTTGAGGCCACGCAGTGCTGAACTACGTGTGGCTTACTGGCCAGTGTGAGTTCGTGCTGAGCCTATGTGCAACCTCTCTCCAGGTGAGGGAGGTGATTGTTGTTGGAAGAGGCAAGTTGTCAGGCTTGTGAGCAACTTTCTCCAGGTGAGAGAGTTTGCTGGGAAGTGGTTTCTTCCAGAGAGTGTCCAGCACCATCTTCGGGCTCTAAGACTTTCTGATTCGGCTTGTTTCCGAGACCTAGAGAGGGAGGTATAGCACCGATGGACTGTTCTTGTGAAGGTGTATACTCCTAGGCAGAACATGCATGTGGGGAATGAGGGTATGTGAGTAGTGGGCGTAAGAAGGCATCTTGGGAAGAATCCTTCCAATCATTTTGTGCAGTTTTCCCTATAACCTCAACCTAGCCTAGGATTCCTTGCCTTTGGGTGGAGCTTAGTCCCAGCTCGGGGGTGACCCACTACTGAGCTTGATGAGCAACATGGTCTAAGGCTGGGAGGTTCATGGAAGGCCTGCACGTGGTTGGTGGAATTACCACAGTTTCAAAGATAAGTACCATATTATGTTTTAATTATGTTTTGCATGCCTGTGTATTTATATTTATCATGTATTTTGATGTGCATATGAATTAATGTTAATGCCATGGATTATTTATGTTAGCAGTAATATTGTGCTGACTCGAGTTGAAATGTGTTTAACCTGTTTTAAATGCATGTTATAAAAATAAGTATGAGATTGTTATTCCACACAGTAGCGTCTTCCTGGCCAGTGGGATGGATGACGACCGGGGGAGGCATTACATGAGATTTCCAATCTGAAAAAAAAAAGTAAAAATTGCTTGATAATATTAATACCCTCATAGCTTGCACTAACAAAAGGTGTTGTAATTTCAAGGATATATTGAATTTCATAATTAAAAAAATATATACAATTAATATTATAAATTAAAAAAAAATACATGACACTAGAACAATGAGTTCTCTACAGTTATACAATTATTTTAAGGAAATTACATCCTTAAGGTACTCAACGCTTGTACTAACAGAGGCACATACCTTATATTTTGGTCTAAAAATAACATACCACTATTAGAAAAAATCAAATTTCATATAGTTATTCACAATTTATATAAATAAAATTTATATATTCGGAAAGTGAATTCAATTTCCTACATTTCATCTTTTACACCATATTCAAATTCACTGTAAAAGTACCTTGAATAATCACTCCAAGTTAACAAATTGTTGTTTTTCCATGTTTGCATTGCCACTAACGCGTCATGAGAGACCATCATTAGCTTGCACCCACCCATATACATAAATGAAATACACAAGCTTTTTTTGTTTATGGTGTAACTTTTTTATTGCCTCTCCCATCTAAAAAAAAATTTATATTTTTCACAAATACAAACCAAGACATAGCCACTACAAAATAATGATTGATTTTGGTAATATCCTGAAATGGTTCTAATTCTTGAACTTGTAATTTTAGGGCTTTACAGACTTTAGCACTTTTTTAAATATATAAAATTACAATTAAAAACAATGCATATCTCACAAGATCATTATTATCTACAATTATGCAAATTTGTTTCAAGAAATTTTGTCAATTAATTACTAAACTAACATATTAACACTTGTAAACATATGCATTATATTTTAAAGGAAATATATTATACCATTATTAGAAGAACATGATTTTTTCTGAGCTATACAAATTTTCCATAAATAGAAGTTACATTGTTGGCTCACTTATGCACATCCTTCCTAACACTAAGGGGTTTATGACCCAGGGTTCATCTAGAGTTGACCATTAAAACCCCAAGGCGACGACATATCAATCTTTAGTTGAAGATCGAAGAAGGTATCACCCGAGACATCATGAGAATCACATCAACCAACTAGTATTGTGTCAGATATGAAGGGATAAAGTAGACAAGGAAGCCACTCATGCCATCATTCATTCATTTAATAATAAGTCATTAAAAGAGTAGCTACATAAATCATTAACACAACCATCCATTTAAATCAGAATGTATATATTCATAAACATAGATAAATTAAACTTTATATTATCTCCATTATTCCTTGGACTTCATACCAAAACAACTTCACTTTACACATGAAATTGCATTCTAGGCGCTATGGTTCATTCTATAGAAAAATTCATTACAATGTGCCATGCGCTCTTTTCGCATGCTATTTTTTACTGACTAACTGCAATACAATCTCTAAATAATATTTTTTTCTAGACTTATAGATGATTGTTACAAAACTTAGAATAGCTCCATACAAAACTTGGACTAGATTGTTATAGAACTCATACAAACTCTCTTTTTCCAAAATTAGAATTCTCTCATTTCTTCTCCGCTCCACTCTCTTGAGTGATCATTAGTTCCGCATGCTTATTCTATCCACATGCAACCTACATAACCTCCTTGGGTGTGGTAATCCTAACAAAATTTCCAGCTCAACGATCACTTTCTCCACAATCTCTCATGCTGTTTTCGTTCATTACTTGGGAAGATTCCCAGAGATATTCTTTTGATTTGACTTGCACACACTATCTTCTATATCTTCTATGCGTAGTACAAAATTTGATTGGCACATGCACATACTTCCTTCTGTCATGCAACTACTGACATGTGCATGTAAAACTGATGTGCACACAAGCTCACATATTTGTGTGCACAACTTACTCAAAAACTTGGTTGATGGAAAAAGACCCCAAGATTATTATTTGGCTTGTCCTCAAGTCAATGACATTGTTCACGGTGTTCCTAAGTTAATGTATGGGACTTTCTTCATGATTTCTTCGATGAACACACAATATTGGCTATCAACCTCATCAAAATTTTCATCCATCCTCTGAGTAAGATGGAGGACCTCATTTATTTCACGTGCTGTAACATGTGGGGACTGGACATTAATAAGCTCCATATTTTTTAGCATAGGAGTGGTAATGATAGTGCTTCTTTAAGTTGTGTAAAATATATTTGGGCCTTATCGACCGCTTCATTGGATATTCTTGAGATAGTCTGTTGTCCCCCCGAGCTACGATAATTTCTCTTGTTTTTTTGGCAATGGTTGTCATTGTAGATTGGCACTCACATAGGGGTAAGGATGTCAATTTGGTCTTCTGCTAGGCGACCTATGTTTATGCAACATGAATCTGTTCATCAATGGTTCCAATATTAGGGGATTCTGGAGGTGATTCTAGAGTGTGAAACTATACTCGACTAGCCCTGAAAAGTCCTTATTTGTGCCTGGGCTTTTTGGAGTGTGACTTTGGATATGGTGATATTTCAATACAATTATGGATCCTCTGGTGTAGAACATTGGAGCTTCTTGCAAATCTCGAGGTTATGTGACTCCAACACCTGGATGCATGCTTTGACTGTGTGAATTTTCTAAAACATGGATACATCTAGGACCTCATCTGCTATGCTGTGTTCTTAAGCTTCTGAAGTTTCTGAAAACTAGTGGTAAATATTGTGCATGTTCTTATTGGTTTTAAATAATAAGAATTTGATATAAATGGTTGGAATCACTGTGCATATTTCTATTGGTTTAAAAAAAATATTTAGCATTGGAATTATAAATGGTTGTGGCACAAAGGGTTATTGTGGTTTATCATATCGATTGTCATTCTATTTGTTAGGACTACTATATAAATATTATATAGATGTAAAGGTTGTTGTAATTGAATATTTCTAGGCATACAGATTATTGTTTGGAATCCATCAAGCAATTTGCAAAGGAAGTAGAAGTTAAGTTGTGGTTTTGAAAAGTGAATATTTTTGAACTGTGGAGGTCTGAACAAAGATATGTTTTATTGTTCGTTTTGATTTATTTTTACATGAACAATATCCATATTATGTCCCTATCATTTTACCACTTTTCACTCTATTATCACCACAACAATTTCCAGATCAGGATCCGAATTTCGTAAATTTAGCGAAATGTTATATCACAGTAGAAGAGTGATAGTTTGGGGGACATGGCTATATCCGACAACATATAGAAGAATATAGCGGAGACACAAAGAGAACAACTCAATCGACTGCCGATCTTGAAGAAGCCCAAATCGACGGTTGAATCCCCTATCAGGCAGAGAACTAGCGCAAAACTTAATCTTGCAAGAGTGGACCGGGGAAAACCATTGTGGTTTTTGATGATGAATGTGTGGCACCCTTACAAGTATATCAGGGTGGAAAATAGTTTTCCCGAAACCATTTTTTTTGCACCCCTGATATCACGTGGTTTTATTTGTGAAATCAATAGCTCACGGGATGGGCGACGACTGGTCAGAATCACCCCATTTCACTCGTTCGGTACTTCAAAACCATATGATGTCAGGTGAATGCCGCCATGTAACGAACTCGAAAGCTAATCATTTGAAATGAATTAGCCAAGCATGGAAAATCAACATACTTCTAAGTGAAACTATCAATGATTCATGATTGGAACTCTATAATTGTTGTTTGATTGAGTATGGAGGCATCATCTCATTCATAAGTGAAGCAATCTCCTTTTTCTCGTCTCTCTGGTTTCCGTAAAAGAATTGCGGTGTCCACGTAATTGAGATACATGGACAAAGCTATACCCAGTAAAACTAGTCATTCAAGAAACATGACAAATTTACCTACGAGTAAGAAGGAAAGGGTAATTAAGCATATATTAGCGTCTAAATTCCACACAGAACCTGCTATAGACTCAAAATTGGAATTCAGGCTAAATCCCATTATGAGGGATCTAGTCATCAACAAGCAGGGTGTTAAAGGGAAACATAGCAAGTGACACAAGAAAGAAACCATAGCTGAAACAACCGAAAGTGTTGGAGAGAATCAACTAGTCTAGTTGGATACTCTAAAGGAAGAGATCGTTAAGATGAAATGAGTCCTCAGGTAAAATTAAGTACATTTCAACAAATTTTGGACAACTAGCGGTCGAGGAAAGGGGCCCCAGATATGACAGACCTGCTCTTAACGGTCCCTTTAAAATAGGATAACTGTTATTATAAATCATTCCCTTTTTGTAACTTATCTCTATTTTTAGAAATGGGGGGGGGAGTCTGAATGTTTTGAATTCCACAAGCAATTTCTCTATATGTATGTATTATCTCTAAGAAGAAAAGGGGGAGAGGAACTTGCCCTCTGTGCAGGAAGACTTTG
Source organism: Picea engelmannii (assembly GCA_009831015.1). Classification (NCBI taxonomy): domain Eukaryota; kingdom Viridiplantae; phylum Streptophyta; class Pinopsida; order Pinales; family Pinaceae; genus Picea; species Picea engelmannii. Next base: position 246,620 of record ML793307.1, on the reverse strand, counting down.
TAAATTTTGGGACTAGAATGAATATATAAATGCAACAACGTATTTTGGACTGTTTATGAAAAGATTCTAACTAGTGGTGATATGAGTCTTTTTTTCTTTCAAAGTATGTATTTCCTTTACGCTTACATTTCATTTTCATCTTCATCTGTCTAAATTGGAGAAATAAAAACCCAGAATTCATCTTTGAAATGCTCTCGGCTTAACAATTTAGACTGTGTTTTCTTTTTCTTCTTAAACCAACTCTGAATTCATTTTAATATGCTCAGATGCGGTTATATGTTTTCCTTTTCCTCTAATGCCATGCAAATTTCCTATTAAACTCAGAATCATCACCTTAATTAGCCTTTTCCCCTTGATAGTTCAATATTTCTGACAATGCATTGTTCATTCCAGACTCCATAGCCCAAATGTCATCTTCATTCCTCTAGTCATTCAACAACAAAACTCCAAAACAAACCTAATCTAGCCAATGATTTCCATAGACATACCCAGTGACACGAGAGAGCCCTCTCTGAGTTGAGTAGACTAGTGCATCAACTCTGAAGCAGGTTGAAACAATTACCTTTGTCGTCTGTTTTGATAGCCGAACTAATTTACAGGGTGCTAACACACTCATTACACCCCCCTCACAATCCCAATTTCATTTTGGCATTCTTTTTCTGTGAAATAAATTAAAAGGGTTTGTGTAACAATGACAAAAGAGATAACACAACAATGGTTGGCAACTGATATTTTGGTATATTTTACACAGTTAAACTATTTAATTAATTGATAAGAAATATTTGTGTATTTATTCCCTATCATTATACCACCTTTCGCTCATTACACTCCCTCCATATGTCCCATGAACCCTATCACTTCCTGCTCACTTGGTGATTATTAAATGGTTGTTATGGATGGATTTGCATTTATATCGTGTCAATTTATGAGCCAATTATTTGATTCATGCAAGCAAAATGTCATGTATGGTTTATTAAGGGCTTAGTTACTGATGAAATACTGCTACAGGATGAGTTTCTTCAGTCAGGGAAGCCATGGAAGAAATAACAGAGGAAGGGGAAATTGGAACAGAGGGCCTAAAAGGCCTAGATTTTCCATTCATTTTGATGTTTATCCCCAGGAATTGAACTAGTTGTTCCAAGATGGGTTATTTAACTGGATTGGTCATGGAATAACATAACCTTGACTAGAGAGACCTCCCTTCTAGCCTCACAACATCCCTGGCATTCTTGTTCCTCCACATGTGTCCTTGCAACCAAAAGTCCCTGCAAATGATGGATGGAAAGATATTTTCAACCCGACTGTCTCTCACCATCGTGGCTGGCCCAATATGTCATTACCTCCTCCACCACCTTTCAATCCTAATGTTCATATTTCCCTTGTTGACTCACCTATCCAATCTTCACGTGCTAGTAAAAGACTAAAAACTGATATTCCCCCTATGCAAGATAAAGACAAAGTTGTTGCCTCCCCTTATTCTCCCTCAAATGATTCCTCAAAATACATGTCCTCTCGCATGCATTTGAAGGATGATTGTTCCCATGTAATAAGTGAAATACAACCTTCAAATCAACCATGTGCTACTTCTAGGAAATCAAAGGGGGACAACAATGATAAGAGAAAAATTGCATCTCAGAGTGGAAAGTATGGCTTTTAGTTTATGTATTTTTATGATTTGAGTTGATAAAGAAAGTGTTAATGGTCTGCAAAAAGTTTTGGACAATGAGCTCTATTTTGGATAATGTGGATATTTATATATTTTTGGATATGATTTAAATTATTTCTGATATTTAAATATTCATTTTTGAAGGTATCTAAGGGATTTACAAGGGTGGCATGTGTTGAAATGATTATTCATTTGTGTTGTATTTTATAATTTGAAAAGAATAAAATATGGGAGTCACAAGGGGTCCCACCTACATAGTTATTATTAATCAAAGACCCTTAACTATTATTATTATTATTATTTATTTCTCCTAAACTAAATTATTTAATTCAAACTAACTTAACTAAAGGAAGTATTTGAACTACTTCAACTTATTTGGAAATCATAAAAGTTGAATGAGAAGAAGAAACAAAAAGAGAATAGAAGGAGAAATAAAAACTAAGGTTTGCTCTTTTGATTTCATGGGATAGTTCAATTTTCATTCATTCTTTAGTTTATTCAAAACCTAATTCTCTTTTTGACAGTAAGGTACTATTGTAGATAGAAAGGTTCAAAAATGAACCAAACCATTCAAATTCTTGTTTTAGATGTGTTGATCCATCCTTGATAGTCTGTTTATTCTTGTCTGTTTGTGGATTAAGTTTCATAGCTGATAAAGGATATTTTGTAGAGTCAAATTGGTAGCAGTCCGTGGCAAGTTGATCCAGATTATAAATTTTAGTTATACTTCTTGTCAGATTCCTTTTGTATGGTGTTCATCAGGGATTTCTAAATTATACTTTGGTCCATTCCCTCAAATGGGTTTTGTAAAGAGAAAAACACTTTTGATATCTCGGAATGAAATAAACCAGATTGCCATCTGTCTCATTTGTGTGTATTTATGACTTGGTTACTTTTTATTTTTTGTGTAAATGTGTTGAACCTGCACAAAGTAGATCTAGTTAAATAATAATACACACATTTGCAGAGAGAATTGGAGAAAGAAGAAGGAGGGAAAGAATGAAAGAATTCTCATTAACCGTTGTGAAAAATGAATAGTTTACACATGATATACTCTGTATAGATCAATGAGTTCACATTGTAGGTGAACCAATGCGCCATAGTGGTGGTCTAGAGTGATCTGGACACACACCAACAGTTACAGGAGTGAAATGCCACCTAGTATAGTCTCTCAGGTAGTTACGGGAGTGAACTGCCACCTAGTTGAGTTAACTAGCCAACTAGTCTTCAGTTAACTGACTGAATAAATAGTAGTGAGGAGTTAACTCAGGGAATCAAGGTCAATGCACCAGTTTGGTGATGATCCCAAGGCAATGTCGACTTAGCATGATGATGATCCCAATGCAACATCTAAACTCAACTCAACTAGTCAAATTGAAGTGTCAACTGAAAGAGAATATTCTCCAGGTGGAATATTCTCTCCTAAAATATAGGAGACTAGATAATAACTAATTATGACTAATAAAAAAGGAAAAAACTTAGGAAAAATAAATCCTAGGTGTGTGTGAAGTAACTCCAACACCCCCCTTTAACATCACTATGGTGAAAATAAAGATTGGGTCATGGAAATGAGGCCATGTTAGGTACCCAAGTACAAAAGATAACACTGAAAATAAAGTGAGGAAAGAGGGAAAACCTCATGGGAAAGCCCCCCCCTCAAGGTACAATGTATGTAAAAAGAAGAACTATAGTTGCTAAGCAACTGTGTCCTTCACTCCAAGATGACTTCACAGAGAATGGAACTTATGCTCAGTGAAGGTCTTGGTGAAGTTGTTTGTCATCTGTTCTGTTGAAGGACATAACTGCAAGTCGATGATCCCCTTGTGTAATATGTACCAGGTGTAGTGCATGTGGACCTCGATGTGCTTCATCCATTTCCTTTGAATTGGATCTTTGCAGAACTTCAGAGTGCTTTGGTTGTCACACTAGATGACAATCGACCAATGAAACTGAATGCCCAACTCAGTGAGAAAATGTTGTAGCCACATAGCCTGAATGGTTATGTTAACTACCCCTCCGTACTCTGCCTTGGCTGAAGATAGACCAATGTGTAATATCCCTCGACCAAACCCAAATGCAAATAAAAACCAAGTTTATTTAAGATGGTGAGATGTTTAGACATAATTTTGTAATACACCTATCATGGCATGGTGCACATGGGTATTGCGCAGTAACATGATGTAGTATGCACATTTTTGGATACTGTGCACAATAACTAAAGTACGTGCAACCTTGAGGACATTGGATACCACACACAGTAACTAAAGTGAGCACAATATTAAGGTCAACGAACCTATGTGTATATGATACGTGTTATAGGTTGTTGAGCCAGTATTATAAGCCAAAATGCTTATGTTTTGGAATTAAGCCATAATGCTTAGATGTTAAAGGCTAGAATGCCTAGATGTTAAAGGCCAATGTGCCTATTTTTTATATATCTCATGATTAATATAAAATACATCGCTGTGCACAGACTGACCATGATAAAAGAGATGGGGGACTAGACTTCACTAGTTAGGGAAAGGGAGGGCCAAAAGTTAAGGAAACTGCTAAGCGAGAGAGCTTAAGCCAAAAATGAATATTATACTAATATTTCTTAGAACATAAAATATGGATAATTAATTTATCCTAAGTTCTAAAGTTGGGGACAAGTGTACCAAAGTAGCTTCCAACATGACAAGTGTCAAGTTGGGGACATGGATACATATTGTCAAGACTTAGTTCTTTTGGGGGATTTTCCATTATTCTTCTATGGTTCTTGGATCACTCTCTCTTGTCAGTTTAACCATCATCTCTCCCATGATTCCATGACTATTTCCTTCACACCATCATCGAACTATCCTCGTACCTTCCTATCACTGTACCTGAACCTGTTTCCATAGCCATTTTTCCTGTTGGTGTACCTGTTAGCTTGGGAGAAGATTTGAAGAGGCGAGTTTTCAGGCCCATGGGATATTGAAGAGGTGGGTTGTCAGGCCCATGAGAAATTCTCCGAGTGAGAGAATTGCTGGGGATTGATTTCTTGAAGGTGCTAAACTACGACTACAGTGCTCTGAGACTTTCGGTCTGGCCTGTTGCTGAAGCCCTGGAAGGGAAGTGGGGCAACCGAAGGAATGTTGAGCAGAGAAGGGGCACACTTCCTTGGGTGGGATAGGCATGTAGGGAATGAGAGGCTTTAGGCTATTAGATGAATGAGCACCTGAGATGGAGTCTTTCCTGTTGTCCGTGAACCCTTAGCTTGGTTAGAAATTGCTTACCCGGGTGGATTTTAGTCCCAGCTCGGGGGTGACTCACTGTTGAGAGTGATGAACAATGTAGGCTGGGAGGTTCATGGATGGTCTACACACAGTTGGTGACAGTTCTACCAAGATAAGTACCAATTGTGTGATGAATTTACATGCTGCATTGTTATTATGTGCTTATTTTATGAGTTATTGCGTGTGCGATTATAACGATCCGTATGTTTAAGGGTATTCCCTTGTATATACTGCATGTCTATGTTTACTGTTAATTCAGTATGAAATTGTATAATTACAGAATGTAATGTTTTGTTTACGTTTCTGCAAGAGTGTTGTATGTACATGTTTAATTGCATGCAGTTCAAAATGTATATATGCCTGTGTGTATATGTAGCATAAAAAGAGAAAATTTATGTGACATAGCTCAGTTAAATACTGGGGGCGTTACAATATGTTTTCAGAGCTAAGTTAAGTGTCTGAGTAGTGGTATTTTTCCCGGCCTATTGGTGGCCAGGGAATGTTACAGTATGGTATCAGAGCTTCAGTTCCAACACTGAGCCTGGATGGGCCGGAAGGGATCAACTGAAGTGAACATTAATAGAGGATTAATTTTGAGGTGGCCAAATTTTTTTCAAGTCACAAAGTGTCCATCGAAAATTTTGGCACCATGCGGAAGAATATTGTGTGGGGATGCGCACGCTAAATTTAGCATTGCGCGGTGCACATACAGATAGTAAGGATGTGCGTGGTGTGCGAAGTATTGTAAAGCACAAATGATTTTGGTTGGTGTGCACAAATTATTGTGTGCAGTAGCAACAAATTAGTCAATGATACACATAGATTATTGAGCATGGTGAGGACATATTGAACCTTGGCATGGTGCAATGCATAGAGAAAAATGCATATGGAATATCAGTGCGTGATACAAATACTGTGCGTAATGGATATTGGCACGCAACACAGAAGTAGTGCGTGCAAGTTATTGGCGCGACAAAGAGGAATTATATTGTGGATATAGGTGCACAAAAGCATGATTTACCTTATGGAGTCATTTTGCATGATAAATAAGGTTGTAAAGGTTGAATTTTATGCACGCGAGGTTGTTTGGAGGACTAATTAAGACGTCAAGTCTAAGTTTAATAGAAAATTTGCATGGTATTCGAAGAAAAAGGAATACACAACTGCATCGGAGTATTATTTAAATTGAATCAAGCGAGTGAGATTAATTCTGAGTTTTATACTTCTCCGATTCAGACAGATGAAAGTGAAATATAAGCTTACAAGAAGCACATAATATCAAAGGAAACAAGATTCATATCACCATCAATTAGAATCTTGTCATAAGCAGTACATAATCCGCTTCTGCACTTATATATTCATTTAAAATCCAAAAATTACAAAAGGGGGATGATTCAAAATAATAGTTTCCCTATTTTAAAGGGACCGTACAAGAATAGGTCTATCATCTCCGGAGTCCCTTACCTCTGCTACCTTCTGTCCCAAAAATTTCTGAAACATACTTAGTTTTATTTGAGGGCTCATTTCAGCTTTGTGAGCTCCTCCTTTAAAGAATCTAACCAGACCGGTTGATTCTCTCCAACACTTTCAGTCATTTCAGCGATGGGTTCCTTCTTCTGTCGCTTGCTCCGTTTCTTCTTAGCAACTGGCTTGTTGATGACTAGATATCTCATGATTGGCTTTAGCCTGACTTCCAATATCGAGTCTGTAATAGGTTCTGTGTGAAATTTAGTCACAAGTATCTGCATGACTACCTTTTCCTTCTTACTTGCAGGAAAATTTTCCATGTTGCTTGAATAACCAGTCTCACTCGATTTAGCTTGGTCCATATACCTCAGTCCTGTGGACACTGAAATACCTTTGCAGAGATGAGAAGATTAGAACAGTTTGGCGACTACTCCGTTGATGGATAAGATAATGCTTCCATACCCGAGAGTTGGTAGTTATAGAGTCTCAATCATGAATCACCGACAGACTTGCGCGCAAGTACGAGGGGTTGCCATGCTCGGCTAATCCATCTCAAATGATTAAGATTTTGAGTTCGTTACATGGCGGCGTTCACCTAACTTCATACGACTGTGTTGTACCAAGCGAGTGAGGTGGAGTGATATGACTATCCGTCACCCATTCCACGAATGGTAGATTTGACATGTTGAAGCATGTGAGATTAGAACTTTGGCAAAAGTGGTTTCAGTAAACCGCCTTTCGCTCGATGTATCTCTGTGTGATGATGTCATTCTTGTTAAATTTCTCAAAACTCGGGCCTTATCTAAGAATTGTCATGGTGATAACACCAAGAAATCAGAAAAGATAATTCTGATGTATTTATTAAGCCAAGATAGTTCATATTTCCCATGGAATGTTGATTGAGTTAGCCTAATAAGTTTTGATGGCTACACGTTTTGCAGAATTAACAACAACTAGATCAAATCAAATCAGTATAGAGTCCATAAGAATGGAAGAGGCACAAGAGAATTACAGTCAGCAGGATGAGGGCATAGGGATGGATGTCCATATGGGCATTGAAGGAACAAACTCCAATGGACATGGAGATGAAAGAAATGAAAACGTGAATTGGGCAGAGACCATTAAAAATTTTCAAAGGGATGTCCAAAGCCATAAGGCCGATAATGAAAGGCTTATAAAATCTAAGGAGCAACATGAATTTATTGGAGGGTCTAAACAGAATAGAAAATAAATTGGATAAGGAGAGTGGCTCAAGCAAATCTGGAAGTCACAAGCCTTCGGATGAGAAAAGAAAATAAAGAAGTGTTAGCAAACATCACCATCACTCCCTGAGGCATTCCAATAAGAGAGTAGGAAACAACTCAAGTCCATCCCCTATCAGAAAGAATAAGAGGTCTGGGATGGATGAGCTACGAGGATAAATGAACAAAATCAAACCTCTTATATTTGATGGCGAGCACAAGAAAGATGAAGATGTAGAAACATGGTTGCTGGGCATGAGAAATTATTTTCAATTGCATAATTATTCTTTTCATGCAGAGGGTAGAATTTCCATCTTTCAACTCAAGGGAAAGGCATCCATGTGGTGGGATCATCTTGTACAAGTACAACATATTAAAGAGAAAAGTGTTTCTTGGAGGGAATTCAAGAAGTATTTTGAGAATAAATACTTGACTAATAGATATTATGACAAGAAAATGAAAGAGTTCTTTGAACTCAAGCTCGAAAGCATGACCATTGATGAATATGAGAGAAGGTTTCTAGAACCACTGAGGTATGTATCTTTCATCAAGGATGAGAGAGTCAAAATTCAAAGGTACTTGAGTGGATTTCCAGCGTTCATCACTGACAAAATACAGTATGATGATCCCAGGACATTGGAAGAGACCATAAGGCATGCTAAATGCCTATATGATCAGCATAAAGAAAAGCCAATTTTCCAAAAGGCTTGGGAAGACAAAAAGAAATTCAAGGTGGATCAGAGGAAGAAAGGATCTAAGCCACCATTCTTTAGAATTAATCCACAGGGACAACAAACTCCTAGAAATCCCAGAGCGATTGACATAGGGAGTCAAAGGCTAGGACAACCGCTTATTTAATGTTGGGGTTGTAAATGAGATCATAGGTTCAAAGATTGTCTTCACAGAGGTGAAAAAGGGAGAACCATTCACCAAATACAACAAGCTGAAACAATGGAGGACATGGGAAGAAATGTGCCAAGGATCTATGCAACCTTGGATAACAAGCAAGCAGAGTATCAATCCCACTTGATTGAAGTGGAAGGTATGATCAACAACCAAGCCATTACTATTTTAATTGATTCAGGAGATAGTCATAGTTATATAGATCCTAAGATGGTGGAGATTTTGCAATTGCCAAGAAGCAAGCATGGAAAATATTGGTTGGTGCAATTGGCTATAGGAGCTAAAAGAAAAGTCAGTGAGATGGTTAAGTCATGTCTTATGAACATGAATGGATTAAACACCAAGGCAGATTTGAACATCTTACCTTTAGGTTCCTATGACTGTCTAATTGGGATGGATTGGTTGGACCAACATCATTCTCTCTTAGACTGTCATAACAAATAATTTACTTGCCTGGATGAGAATGGGAACCAAAAGAAAGTACAGGGAATTCCCAGAGCGGTAACCATTAGAGATATTTCAGCATTGCAACTGAAGAAGTGTTACATAAAGGGGTGTCAAATAATTGCAGCTCATATGCAAGAGATACCTAAAGATGAGGTACCAAATTTGGAATATTATGCAGTCCTGAAATAATTTGAAGATGTATTCAAGGAGGTACCGGGATTACCCCCAAAGAGAGACATTGATTTCTCTATAAGTCTAACACCTGGAGCAGCTCCAGTGTCAAAGACTCCTTACAGAATGAGTACACCTGAATTGAAGGAGTTGCAAATGCAACTTGAAGAACTTTTGAAGAAGCGGTATATACACCCAAGTGTGTCACCTTGGGGTGCCCCAGTCTTGTTTGTGAAAAATGAGGATGGAACATTGAGATTGTGCATTGATTTCAGATAGTTGAATAAAGTCACTGTTAAGAACAAGTGTCCTCTTCCAAGGATTGATGACCTCTTTGATCAATTGAAATATGCAAAGATATTTTCAAAGATAGATCTCAGATCGAGATACCATCAGGTAAGAATTAAAGAGGAAGATATCAACAATACCACCTTCAAGACAAGGTACGGTCATTATGAATTCACAGTGGTGCCATTTGGGCTGTCAAATGCACCAATTGTTTTCATGTGCTTAATGAATGGTGTTTTCCGAAAATATTTAGACAAGTTTATCATTTTCTTTTTGGATGACATTCTTATATATTCTAAGTCAGAGGAAGAGCATGAACATCATTTGAGGATGGTGTTGCAAGTATTAAGAGAACATTAGTTGTATGCCAAATTGAGCAAGTGTTCATTCTATCAGAAACAAATTCATTATTTGGGGTATATCATTTCAAAGGATGGGATAGCAGTGGATCCTAAGAAGATAGAAGCGATTAGAGAATGGTCAGATCCAAAGAATGTGACAGAGCTCAGATCATTCATGGATCTTGCAGGCTCCTACAGGAGATTCATTGAAGGATTCTCAAAGATAGCACATCCAATCACTTCCTTGCAAAGAAAGGGTGTGAAGTTTCAGTGGACAATGGATTGTGAAAAGAGTTTCCAACACTTGAAACAATTATTGACAAGTGCTCCAATACCAAGGATTGCAGAACCACATGAAGATTTCATTGTATGCACAGATGCATGTAATGAAGGACTTGGTGAGGTCCTCAGTCAAAGTGGATTTGTGATATGTTATGAATCAAGGAATTTGAAGGAGCATGAAAAAAACTATGCCACTCATGATTTGGAGTTGGCAGCCATAGTGCATACCTTGGGGAAATGGAGACATTACCTCATGGGGAAAAGGTTTGAGCTAAGGACAGACCACAATGGTTTGAAATATTTATTTGATCAACCAAATCTAAATTCTAGGCAAAGAAGATGGTTAGAATTTCTAAGTGAATATGACTTTGATATAAAGCATATCAAGGGGAAAGAAAATAAAGTGGATGATGCACTTAGTAGGAGGGTGCATGAACTACGTGCTACAACCATTAGCATGTATCAGACTGATGTTAAAAGAAAAATTTCGGAGGCTGCAAAGGCAGACCTGCAGTACAGAGAATTGGTGGCAAAATTACAACAAGGTAAGATACCACAGAAGGTGGATATTTATAAGTTGGGAATAGATGGAATACTGTTGCACAAGAACAAAATTTTTGTACCAAATGTTTAGGACTTGAGACGTATGATTTTGCATGAGATGCATAATGTTCCTTATGCAGGGCACCCTGGATATAAGAAAACTGTGGCAATGATCAAGAGACAATACTTTTGGCCATGTATGAAGAGATAAATTGTTGAATACATCGCTAGGTGTATGGAATGCCAAAAAGTTAAAACTGAGCATGGGCACCCAACAAGATTGCTGCAACCTTTGGCCATTCCTGAATGAAAGTGGGAAGTGGTGACAATGGATTTTATTACATGATTTCCCAGAACATGCAAGCTACATGATTCAATCATGGTGGTGGTGGAAAAGCTTACAAAAGCTGCCCATTTTATTCCACTGAAAAATACTCACAAGGAAGCACATGTTGCTGATATTTTCATGAAGGAAGTGGCACGATTTCAAGGAATTCCTAGAACGATTGTGTCTGATTGAGACCCAAAATTCACTTCGAATTTCTGGAAAGGATTGTTCAAAGGATTTAGAATGAATCTGAACTTTAGTACAACTTATCATCCTAAGTTTGATGGACAGACAGAGAGGGTGAATAGAGTGATATAAGACATGCTGAGAATGTATGTGATGGATAAACCATCAAAATGGGAAGACTACCTGCACTTGGTAGAATTCTCTTACAACAATGGGTATCAAATATCGTTGAAGATGAGCTCATTTGAAGCACTTTACGGTAGAAAGTGCAATAATCTAGTAAGTTGGGATAATCTAGCTGATAGGACAGTAGTCGGGCCATAGTTGCTCAAGGAAATGGAAGACCAAATGTTAAAAATTAAGCAGAATTTGAAAGCTTCCCAAGACAGGCAGAAAAGCTATGCTGATAAGAACAAAATCCACAGAGAATTCAAAGTGGGTGATCATGTTTTCCTGAAAGTGAAAGCTAACAAAATCTCCCTGAAGCTGGGAAGTTGCACCAAACTGGTAGCCAGATTTTGTGGACCATTTGAAATCCTAGAGAGGATTGGTCCAGTTGCTTATATGATTACATTAACTGCATCTATTTCTATTCATAATGTATTCAATGTATCATTTCTAAAGAAATATATACATGATGCTAATCATGTTATTGATTGGAATGTGATTCAGGTGGAACAAGAAGGCACTTTTCAAGTGCATCCGGTGCACATTCTGGACTAGAAAATCAAACAGCTTCAGAATTGAGCCATAAGCCTTGTAAAGGTCCAATGGACCTAGTGTTGACATGAAGTTTAATTTTTTCCTATGTTTGAAAACTAAAGCTTCATCTTTTCCTAAGTCATGGAGTTGCCCTTAGTCCAAAAAGGGGAAATCAGAGCTTTTCGTTCCTTTTCGGGTTTTTGAGATTCGTTTTTTCTCGAAGTATAATCTTCAACCATCTTATCTTCTCGGTGTCAAAATCCCAAAAATGTTTATCTTATTAAAAATTTTTAAGGGGGAAAGAAATAAAGGTTACCTTTTTCGTAACTTTACACAAAGCTCTCTTTAAACCCGTAATTAATTAAGTTCCTAAACATAATTATCATTCCCTTAATATTTTGCAATTCAGGTTTTTCTTTCTACTAAAACGCTTTCGAACTCTCAATCGTCAAACTTTTGATCCTCACTTTTCCAAAAACGTTAAAAGGATAATTAATTATTAACCCAGATTAATTAAAGCCCTAATATGTGTCTTAGCGCCTCACTAATCTCATCGCAATTTCGCGATCCGAGGATTGGTTATGACTTATCCCCTGAAGCTAGGATCCCCGAAGTTTCAAAACACAAAATCGCGTTTTCCCTAAAGAAGGTTTAAGATTAAGGTTAATTTGTTTTTAAAATAGGATTAGCGATAATTAAACCGCCTTTCGCATTTCGGGAATTGAGGAAGGCGGTGATTTTTGAAACTCCAGTTTCGAAATCGCCGATATACGACAACATTAATAAAGGATAAACGAAGATTTTTTCGACACAAAAGCATATTTCCAGGCATATCTTTCCATTAAAAAGAATTAATTTTTCATCGTTTGCATATGTACACTCATTATAATGAAAAATTGAAGGTTAATAAAGTTTTATATTTTGAACTTCATAGTTATCCTTTACATCTGCAACAAGTCACGTTTACCTGGTTTTATACACATTTTCTCTGTAAACATGTCTCTGATCCAGCACAGGTATCATGGCACCTAAAAAGGAACCCAAGAAAAGCGAAGAAATTGCAGAAAGCTCAACTCCAGACGGAGATGTTATATCTGATATAACAGTTCATGCCATCGATTCCATAATATCCTGGAGGTAGATTTTTGAGACTCTGGATTATGAAATTAAAAATTTCCCTCATGACATCGACAACAAGCTTCGAGATATATCGGAGTCTAAGCTCCACAAAATAGCTACATGGCTGTGATTTATGACTTATAATGACATGATCAGTTGGGCCTTAGAGCGAACTGACGTACAGAAAAGGATTGTTCTGGACAGTCGAGGGGTTGTCGTTGGCTCTTTCAGACCGAAACATTTACAAGTAATGTATAAATTATCTCCCAGTCCCAAGTATGTTTATAATAAATATTTCGTGAGTAATTTTCAAAGGAAAGAATGTTTTGAATCAGACAAAATGTATCCTTACTTAATCAAAGATTGGTGGAGAAATGAGGGAAAATTCAGGGCTGATACCCATGGTGTTTACGCCACAACCTCATTGAATGAGTATATGATTTATGTGGTGATGATGTTATGTAGACTTTTTGGTAAGAAAAGTCCCACCCATTTCCTTGTAGAATGGGTACCTCTTTTGCACAAGGCAGCTGAAGGTTACAACTTCAATCGGGATAACATTTTATCTGATAACATGGCGAAGGAGGCCATGGACTATCATACTGCCAGATCAAAATTTTGACCAACAACCTTTTATATGTCGGAATACAACATGGATGCTATATGGTTCTGGACTCCTATCCCTTTGATGAATTGGAGTTGGAATCCGACTTACCCGGAGCCAATTCATTAATATCTTTCTAAACTTTGGGAAGAAAATGCCAAGGACTCGTTCTATGAAATTTTTCATTTAGTGGTGATACCACTACATCAGATGCTGTACAACTATGCGCCTCCTTGCATTTCAGAGTCGATCACAGGAAACCTCAGGGCAGTTGCTGACTGGTTCATAGAGGATAATTTTTCATACATCAAAGTTTTTGGGTGTTCAATCCCTCCACACCTCCTCCTAAAATTCCTCCCTGACAGACTGGTGTACAGGGAGGTAGCTTATCAAATAGTAACAGGTGGAATTAGGATAGAATTAAAAATGGCTCAAAAGAAATTTTGGCCAGTTTTTCTCGTTCATATTGGGAAATTTTCATTGCTCAACTTAGGTCATTCCAAAGTTGAAGCGACATTGCTAGAGGAGGTTAAATTGGTAAACCTCGAGCACAGGAAGCACGATCCTTACCAATTAGTGGGAAAACACATGTCCCACTGTAATATGAAGGCTTATGAACATGGTAAGTCCCCTTGTGATGACCTATTCAAAGGGAATAAGACCTATCAGGGAGTGTTAGAAAGAGTACAGACACTGCCATCCGACTTACAAGCTAGTTTTTAGACCTTCCAGAAGCACATATAGAGTGGCTTGCACAAAGTGATGCAAGGTGAAGTAATTACCCTTCCTCGGGAAAAAGAATATACTCTTCCACGTTTTGTACAAGAAACACAAGATAAATCCAATTCTGAAGAAATTTCCTCAGGAGATTGAAGGCTCTTCACAAAATGAAGGAGCCTTGCAGACATAAAATATAGAGGCGGAAGCAGAGAGGAGGCCCAGGACACCTCTCGAGTCTAGTAAGTCTACTCCTCCTTCATCACCTGCTGTCAATGTCAATATACTTGAGGCTATGGGAGAAACATGGTCTACAGAGCTAGGGAGTCCCATAACTTCCTTAACTTATTTACATTCCACCTTTGGACTCCCACAAATGGGAGCTATATATGTTGGTGACATCACCCCTATTTCCAGAGATGAGATCCCTCCTTCTGCTTATTTTTTCAGCAAGAAGAGGAAGGCTATTATAAAACAAGAAATGCATATGAGGGAAGGGGGTATGGTGAAGAAGCATAGGGTATTGATAGATGGCCAGAAACTGGAAGAGGAGGATTTCACTATAGAGGTAGCAAGCTCCATGGGAGCCATGGAAACAACAAACATTTTTACTATGGAGAACATGAGAACAAGGATAAACAAGAGTAACCACATGATAGCTTAATTGCAAGATCAATTGAAGAATGCTGAGAAAAACATTAGAGAAGAGGAGAATAAAAGTCTGGAGAAGGCCAGATCTGTTGAAAGGCAAGAAATCCAATCACTCAAAACTAGCTTGGATGAAATGAACCAGAGGATACAAGCAAGTCAGGTACAGGTTACTCAACAAAGGGAGCTTGTCAAACAGTTACATGATAAATTGAGTTTGACAGAAGGCCAGGTCGTGGACTTAAAGGCTTTTCAAACCCTCTCGTTAGAAGCCCATACAAAGATGGAAGCTGAACATCAAAAATTGATCTCCAAAATAGAGATCATCCAACATTATTTTCAAGAGGTAAGCAAATCCCTTGATAACATTATTTTACTAGAAAAAAAGACTAAAGAAGCAAGGAATACCTTTCAGAAAGTAGTCGCATGTTTAGGGAATAGGGAGATACTAAAAGATGTAAAAATTTCTGTCATAGAACAGATAAGAGGAGACATCATGCTCAAGGCATGGGAAATGAACATAGTCGAAAACAAAAAGATAGTCAAAGAAATCAAAGACAACTGTGAGGGAATCTTTGATTCTTTGGATAAGCAAGCGTTAGGAATTGAAAGAAATGACTGTTTTGGACTACTAGGGAGGATAAACATTGTGAAACAACAATTGGACTACAAAGAGAGCTTACAGGAGGTTCAGGTGGAGGTTTCACAGTTGAATCAAATCGATACCAACCTGATAGACAGATGGTTGGTACAACCTAATTTAAAGTTGAAAATGATCAGGTCTGCCGATAAAGGTTTTGAAGACCAGTTTCCAAAGGTACAAATTTTTTTTTATCTATTTGAAACTAAATATCTCTCGACACCACCCAGAATTTTTGTTTTTTTTTTAGAGAAATGTGTTGAATGTATAGCTTCAAAAGAGGGAGAGACTTCAACTAAACAATGAAGTATCATTCGAAATCTTATACTTTTGAAATGATAGACCAATGAAATGTTAATCATGCAACAGTTAAGGTTGCAGTTTTGTAACCATTTTTCTTTCTTTTTCCCTAAAAATAGGAGATCGATAACCATCAAGTAGCGATGATCTTGTATAAATAAAGGGATAGAAGAACACAACATGTATTTTTTATTTCTCTAAAAAGGGCATTGTGACGAAGACATCTAAAAGAAAACTCTGAATTAATAGAAAAGAAAATTGAAGATTCCGGATTTTGTCAAGTCCGAGTTATGTGTTCCCCTGTCTTTTCATCGTTCTTTCACGTATTTTATTAATGAATGCTTGACTACAATTTAGTACAACCTCTATTGTGGCAATAAATATTCTTGTTATCTAGATCATTTACAGTTTTTCCTCTGCATCGCTTATCAATCGATACAAGACCTAGAAATGTTTATATTACAACATCATATGCTTCATTAATATCTTTCTTGCTTCATAGTCTCCTATTACAACGTGAGATTCCTCTTAAATTGATGCCTCACCTTGTTAGTAGTTTTATGTTTTCTTCATATCATATATGTTTCCCTTTCTTTTAATTTTAACTTAGATACAAGAAACGACCTTTGATTCAGCCATCTCATTAATTCATGTTTTAAAATCGTTCTCTTTACTTTGTGAATTAGAGATAACTAAGCCTAAAAAGAAAATACATAATTATATCTCCCTTATCTTTTATCCTTCATGACAGTACCAGTTTTAAGGTAGCCTAACATCGAACCTTGTCTTTCGGATCAAACCAACATCGCTCTAAATTTATTTAACACCATTTTACAAACAACAAGTAATCGGGTTGAGTTAGAACGTTCATGGACTGCAATTGAGAGAGATATCAACATTCAAGAAAACAGGGAATTTAGACAGAGACAATTGAGAAACCAACTTTAGTCCTTATCTTTTGAATAGTTGTCTTTTCTGTCGTCTTTTCCTCTTTCTTTTCAGATGCCTTGACAATATACTTTAGAGCCTTAAAGTATAAACTCAGGAACAACATCTTTTTGGCGCCGTTGTCGGGGAGCGGAGTAACAAAGCTTCTTCCCTAGGAAGAACGACATTGACATTTTCCTTACTTGGTAGTGAACAAAGTTTGGAAACCTTCTAAGGCTGCCTTTATCTTTCACTTGGTGACTCCACACTGTTTAAACTGGCTCTTAACTAGAAGAACACCAGGAATAATCCAGATGACAAACAGATTTCGCCTTCTTCCAACCCATAAAAAATTCTAAAATCAAGAAGGTACTTTCGGTAGGCTGCCTTATCGACGAACAAAGATTATCAACTTAAATCCACGCAGTCTGACTCTGAAGATCGACACAATGAATCAAGTATTCCTTTCCCTAACAGCGAATACTCCGCTGGTAAAGTTACAGTCTCAAATTCAGATTTTGTTTTACCTGTTTTTGAGAACGAAGCTTTCTCGACCATTTCCCATACCAATATAAAATGAAGGACTACCTTGCTTCCTATTGCGACTGATGCCACCTCGCTTCTCGAGGTTCATTTTCCCACCTCTCAAAACTCAAACAATTATCCTATATATCTCAGTTCGACTTCTGTCGACTCTCCTATATCTTCACCCTGTGATTCTAAAGGAACCAGTCCACATTCACCAAACTCCTTTTCGTCAAATTTCATCCCCATCGATAACCATTTTCTTTAAACTCTCCCTTGTAACCCCCAAAATTTTACTGCTAAAGACACAATGGCCGCGGCTGGGGCAGGTGGGGCAGTAGGTGCTGCCGCAGGTGGTCCAGGAGGAGGATCAGGCAACCGAGTACCACCTCCTCGGATATTTGCAAAGGTTGCTGCAAGATATGCCCGTCTGGTTCTACTAGTCCCTCTCCATGATTTACCAGAAAATTACATGAAAAATCTTCCCAAGTTTACGGGAGAGGGAGATTTAACGACAGCGAAACAGATAAATTTTTTCGATCAATTCGTTGACATTCTTGGATTGGAACATGAAGATGTTTACTCCAGACTCTTGGTTCAAACCTTTGAAGGGAAAGTGAGAACTTGGTTTCAAGGCCTAGCAGCCGGATCTATACCTTCATATGATGAACTTGAAAACAATTTTATTAGATAGTGGGGTGAGCAGAAAGACCATCTTTATTATCTACCTGAATTCACAGCTCTTCGAAAGAAAAAATCTGAATCAGTCCTCAATTTTACCCAACGATTCAATAAATTATATAATAAGATCCCAACCGAGGTTAAACCCTCACAACCTGCAGCGAAAGTGACATTCGCTGGATCTTTTGACCTCGACTTCTCCCTTTCACTAAGAGAGAGGAGATCAATCGATCTTACCAAGATGCAAGACGATGCCTTGGAAATCAAATCTAACATGATGGCATCAAGGAAGCTGAAAACCAAATTCAAGATTGGAAACAAAGAAATAAGGAGATACAGGGAGCAAGGAGGACCCTCTGGATCAGGGAGATTCTCAGAAGATAAAATAGACGATATGGCTAGAATCATCAAATAACTGTCAAACAAAATATCGAGAATGGAACTGGATCAAGCTAAAAATGAACATTACCCTAGAAAAGAATTAAAAAAAAACCCTAATCCTCAAAACCATAAAAAACAAATTAAGAATGAAGATCAAAAAATGCAAACCCCTTTTAAAAGTGAAAACTTTATAGGAGGACAAGACGTAGAGGAATTTGAGGAGTTAGAAGAAGATATGAACAATCTCGGTGATGACTACTTACAACCTTATATAACGGTACACGATTATGAAAAGTATCTCACTACAGAGTATCAGGCTGAGAGTAATAAGAACAATAGTGTTTCTTAATATTCAAATTATCACGGAGTAGTAGATGATATAATGGCTGATAAGCCTAACATAATTTTTGGCCCACACTTTGAAGGTTCTAGAGACACCGTTGCCCCTTTCTATATCACTTTGATAGTTTTCGATCATTTTCTCCATAACTGCATGTTAGATTCTGGGCCTCTCACAATGTGATGCCTAAAACAATCATGGACATACTCGACCTAGAAATCACCAGACCTTATGGAGATTTATATTCATTTGACTCGAGGAAAGTCAAGTGTATAGGCATGATAAAAGACTTGGTTGTAAATATTGCACAGGTACCTACGAAAAGTGTTTTAATGGATGTGGTTGTTGCAGATATACCTCTGAAATATGGCATTCTCTTGTCTCGGTCTTGGGGTGCTAAACTTGGAAGTTCTCTTCAACTTGATATGACGTACACAACAATTCCAGTTTTCAGAGGCCAGTTCACACGATTGTACAGGGAAACCAGATTAGCGTTTATGGTTAGTGATCCTCTTAGCCCAAATAATTACCCTGTATATATTGCTAATCAGGATTTAGGTAATTGTATATTATCTATAGATGATGATGTTGATGCATGTGTAGAAGAAAATTGTATAGGAAATAAAAAAGAAAAAGAACAAATAGAACAAGATGTATATAGCACCGGTGTTTGGAAAATGTTTTGTCAACGACGCCTCATCTTATCTTGGAGCTGGGGCTGGAGTAATTTTTGCAGCACCTGATAACCATATCATTATCCCTTTCTCTTATAGGCTGTAGTGGAACGTTGACCACACTAATAACGTATGCGAGTACAAAGCTCTAGTGTTAGGATTAGAGGCCGCTAGGAGGATGAAAATTAAAAAATTGGAAGTTTTTGGTGATGTAGATTTAATCGTGAAACAATTCAATCGCCAGTACCAGGCCAAAAATCCTATATTAAGGTCATATCGAATTTTTTTTGGGACCTAATCGATTTTTTTTTCTCTTTTGTTAATATTCACTTCATTCCGAGAGCCGAAAATCAACAGGCGGATGCCTTAGCCAAAGATGCTTCAAATTTCGTACCTCCCACTGCTTTCAAACTCAAGTATCATATACAAATGAGACATAGGCCTCCTGTACCCAATAACATATAACATTGGAAAGTCTTTGAGGATGACGAACAACTCAGAATTTTTTTGGAAACGGTAGACAAGTTCGCCGAAACACATGCTGACCAAGAGAACCAAAATGACCCTATTTGGATCATGCAGGAAGGGAAAGACCCCCAAGAGTTCCAAGATAAAATCACAAATCACTGCATGCTGGTTTTAAAAAATAACCAAATACTCAAGGGCTTGATTCCCTTAGAAAGACTCTTTAATCATGATGACATCCCTTTGAAGACTACCTTACAGCCTCAGCCGAAAGAAGTCAAATATTTCAATATAGGTACCAAAGAGAGTCGTAGGTTAGTTAAGGTGTCCAGGTACCCGTCCCTCGAAATCAAGAATAAATATGTTGAATTGCTTAAAAAATACAAATATGTTTTTGCCTGGTCCTATGATGAGTTGAGAACTTATGACATGACTATAATGGAACATAAAATTCCATTAAAACCAGGTGTCAAACCTTTTAGGTGGAAACTCAAATAGATTAACCCTATCCTATTACCGGTGATAGAAAAAGAGGTCAAGAAACTCCTGGATGCTAAAATTATAGTCCCATTGAGATATTCTGAGTGGGTAGCTAATTTAGTCCCAATGAGAAATAAAAAGGACGAGATCAGACTGTGTGTCGATTTCAGAAACCTGAATCGGTCATCACTCAAAGACAATTACCCATTACCTAATATGGATCATGTTTTAGAAAAAGTAGTCGGAGATAACATAATGTCTATGATTGATGGTTTTCCAAGTTATAATCAGATTGCAGTGCATCAAGACGATAAAGAAAAAACTGCTTTCACTACCCCTTGGGGTAATTTTATGTACGACAAAAGGCCTTTTGGTTTAATGAATGTAGGGGAAAATTTTCAGTGAGCCATGGATATTACTTTCGTGGGTGAGAGAGATAAGTTTGTGGTTATCTATTTTGATGACCTAACTATTTTCTCCAAGTCCGATGCAGAACATCTAATGCACCTTAAACAAACCTTTGAGAAATGCAGAAAGTTCGGTTTGTCACTCAATCCCAAGAAATCTCATTTCAAAATGCAAGAAGGTAAACTCTTGATCCATATCGTGTCTAAATATGGAATCAAAATCGATCCCAAAAGGGTTGAGGCAATAGATACAATAAATTTTCCTAGAAATGTAAAAGAAATTCAGTCCTTTTTAGGAAAAATAAATTTCTTGAGGAGATTCATCCCTAACTTTGCCGAAATTGTGAAATTGATAACAGATATGCTCAAAAAGGATAGTGAAGTGAAATGGACAAGTGAATCCAAAGCCTCCTTTCAACGCATCAAGAAAATAATAAGTGAAGCACCAGTCTTGACCAACCTAGATTACATAAAAGAGTTTTTGATTTTTTCTTTTGCTTTAGAACATACTATAGCAGCTGTATTGTTACAAAAAAATGAGGAAAGTTTTGAGCAACCTATTGCATTTTTTAGCAAAAGTCTCAGGGATGTCGATTTGAAATATGATATATTGGAGAAACAGGCCTATGCAATGGTGAAATCTCTCAAGGCTTTCAGAACTTACGTGTTGCACTCAAAAGTCATTGCTTATGTGCCCTCTAGATCTGTTAAAGATATCCTGGTGCAACCAGACAACAACGGAAGAAGAGGGAGGTGGTTAGCTAAGATCCAGGAGTTTGACCTAGAAGTCAAACCAACTAAAATTATCAAAGGTCAGGGGTTGGCCAAATTTCTTTCTGAATCGAACTTAAAAGAATTAGGGACAAATCAACTGCAACACACCGAGATATTTTTGGAAATAGACGAGCTTGATGCCTCTGCACCTACAAACGAAATTCAAGACAAGTTTTCTACTTCGGCCTGGTATTGTGACATCGTCCATTACCTACTTATGATCCAATTTCCTACTGAGTTAACCCCGTCTAAGGCTAGGACGTTAAAGTTACATGTTGTAAAATATTGTATCATAGATACTAAATTGTATTGGAAAGACCCCCTGGGTTTCCTACTGAGGTGTTTAGTCGAAACAGAAACAGAAGGGGTTATAGATGAATTCCATGTCAGGGTGTGTGGAGGACATCATGCGTGTTGAGAAACAACTTATAAGATCTTAAGAGACGGATACTACTGACCCAAATTGTTCACAGAAGTGAACACTAGAGTTCGAAATTGTGTCCCTTGTCAGTTTTTCACAGACAAACAGAAGATCCCATCTTTGCCTCTTATACCAGTTAAAACAGAAGCCCCATTTCAACAATGGGGACTTGATTTCATTGGAGAAATTCATCCACACTCCAGCGCGCAACACAAATGGATCATAACAACCACTGATTACTTCACTAAATGGGTGGAAGCTATCCCCACAAGAAATGCAATTGATTTGGTAGTAATCAGTTTCTTGGAAGATAATATTTTATCCAGATTCGGGTGTCCTTGAAAGATAATCACTGATAATGTACAAGCTTTTAAATCTATGACCATGATAAATTTTTGCCAAAAATATAACATCATACTAGGACACTCCACATATTATTATCCATAAGGTAATGGTCTAGATGAATCATCTAACACAAGCATGATTACCGTGATAAAAAAGGTTTTAACTTAAAACAAGAAAGTGTGGCATATCCATCTAAAATATGCACTGTGGGCCAACAAAATAAGTACTAAAAGATCAATTGGGATTTTCGCTTTCCAGATGGTATATGGCACTGATGTCATTTTACCAATAAATTTATCTCTGCCAGTGATGAAGCTTTGGCAGGATTCGAATGAAGAACCCAATGATGTTACCAGAAGAATAAACCAGCTGGTCGAAGTTCAACAAAATAGGGCCGAAGTAAATGAAAGGTTACAAATATATTAGGATAAAATGAAGGCCTTGTTCGATCAAAAATCTAACGATAGAAAATTCCTCCCTGGTGAATTGGTCTTGAAATGGGAAGCCATGAAAGAGGACATTGGAAAACATGGCAAATTCGATCCAATCTGGTCTGACCCATACAATATTTCGGCCTCGAAAGGAAGAAACACTTGGTTAATAGAAAACCTAGATGGAGACATCCTCAATGCCCCTGTGAATGGGTGGCATCTTAAACACTTCATGCAATAATGTGTTTCTAAATTCTCATTGTACATATCGGTTTGTTTTCATGATTTTTGTATAGATTTTAAAAAAGAAGAAAAAAAGAAGAAGATTTCTTTTTATGATGTTTCCTAACGATTATAATGATATGTTATTCAGAGGGAAAATTTCTCACAAGACAATGGAATCGAGGTACTGAAAGGTGACATGCGCAGGTATTCCTATCTAGTATCTCACAATGAAAAAGGTAATGAACGAGTAATCTTTGGGCTGAAAATATAAGAGCTAATAAAGGTATGAAATCCCATTTCAAATTCGAGATAAAAGCCCTAAAAAGTACGAATGATTTCATTCTTGTCAATATAAAAAAAGGGGGGGTATAAAAACTAAATCAAAGAAATTCTTGAAGTGATAAAAAGGGGGCTTAAAAAAAGGTTATAAAGGCTAATTAAGAAAGTCTCTGAGAACAATCACATGTACGACATTTTTTTTTTCTAAAAACCCCTTTACCCTCCCCTTGACCACAATAAAGCCTTTCCCCACTTAACCATGGGGGTCCAATCTTAATTTTTCTTGACAACAGAGGGGTCTCGCTCTGGCCTTGAAAACTCTCGAACAAATTTTCAATAAAGAGAGTGGGTTGTGTTTTTAAGTTCTTTGACTTTAGCCAGATCACAAATATGTCTAGGTTAATCCTGACCTTACTAGTTATCCTAACAGGAATAACTAATTAGTTTTTCTCAAGGAAGTTCCCTGGACTAAAGGTCAAGAGGTTTCCCTTAAGAAGTTCTATGAAGCCCATGTTTTTTGAAGGTAGAGGAGAAGATTAACCCAGAGCTATTTAAATGAGTTGACATACTTTGATTCTTTTTCAAACAGATAGCTTCCTAAGTATATTGCATGCTCATTGATTGCCCCCACTTCAAAAAATTAAAAAAAATGAATACAGACAGATGGTGAAAAGAAATTCAATATTGATTGCCCCCATCTAGTTCAAAGAGATGAAGAAAGGAAATTCATTATATTGATTGCCCTCATCTCAGCATTTAAATTCTTTGAAACAATGAAGTGGTGGAAGGAAATTCAATGTGGGAATTTAGATAACTTCATTGGGGTACTGAACATACTCGTTGGAAGTGAAGCAATATCCTCATATCTAATAAAAGCTGTTATACATGAGTTACATGATGCTCTGGTAATTTGTCTTCTTTTCATATGGATTTTCATCATAGGTTTCTAGGATCTCCTTACTGGACACAACAAAAATACTTACCTTGATGAAAACAGAATCACGTGAAACTTGATAGGATGGTTGGTTTGGTTTTGATTAACTTACACAGTTTTGAGCTCAGTTTCAGGAGAAGAGGTTTACGGAAAACCCACTCGAGATAGTAAAATTTTTTGTCTTTGGAGAGATTTTCAAGGTTAACGTTGAGACCCTAATCTTGTTTGGTTGTTCCCCAAAGTCTGTTTAGCAGAGCCAAATCATTGACCCCATTACCCAATGAAGGCACTTGGTCTGCATGTTCTTCTCGTCCCACAAGGAGATGAGATCCCTAGATGGAGCCTAATGTTGACACGAAGTTTAATTTTTTCCTATCTTTGAAAACTAAAGCTTCATATTTTCCTAAGTCGTGGAGCCACCCTTAGTCAAAAAAGGGGAAATTAAAGATTTCCGTTGCTTTTCAGGTTTTCAAGATTCGATTTTCTCGAAGTATAATCTTCAACCATCTTATCTTCCCAGTGTCGAAATCCCGAAAATGTTTAGCTTATTAAAAAATTTTAAAGGGGAAAGAAATAAAGGTTACCTTTTCCGTCGCTTTCCACAAAGCGCTCTTTAAACCCGTAATTAATTAACTTCCTAAACATAATTATCATTCCCTTAATCTTTCGCAATTCGGGTTTTTCTTTCTACTAAAATTCTTTCGAACTCTCAACTGTGAAACTCCCTATCCTCACTTTTCCGAAAAAGTTAAAATGATAATTAATTATTAACCTGGATTAATTAAATCCCTAATACGTGTCTTAGCGCCTCACTAATATCATCACAATTTCGCTATCCAGGGATTTCTTATGACTTATCCCTTGACGCTAGGATCCCCGAAGTTCCAAAACACGAAATCGTGTTTTCCCTAAACAAGGTTTAGGATTAAGGTTAATTTGTTTTTAAAATAGGATTAGTGATAATTAAACCGCCTTTCGCATTTCGGGAATTGAGGAAGGCGGTGATTTTTGAAACTCCAGCTTCAAAATTGTCGATATACGACAACATTAATAAAGGATAAATGAAGATTTTTTCGACACAAAAGCATACCTCTAGGCATATATTTTCATTAAAAAGCATTAATTTTTCATCGTCTGCATCTGTACACTCGTTATAACGTGAAATTGAAGGTTAATATAGTGTTATATTTCGAACTTCATAGTTATCCTTTACATCTGCAACAAGTCATGTTTACCTAGTTTTATACACACTTTCTCTGTAAACAGGTCTCTGATCCAGCACAGGTATCATGGCACCTAAGAAGGCACCCAAGAAAAGAGAAGAAATTGCAGAAATCTCAAGTCCAGACGAAGACATTATATCTGATGCAACACTGCATGCCATCGATTCCTTAAAATCCTAGAGGCAGATTTTCGAGACTCTGGATTATGAAATTAAAACTTTCCCTCATGACATCGAAAACAAGCTTCAAGATATAGCGGAGTCTAAGCTCCACAAAATAGCTACACAGCCGTGACTTACGACTTATAATGACATGATCAGTTGGGCCTTAGAGAGGACTGACGTACAGACAAGGAGTTTTCTGGACAACCGAGGGGTCGTCGTTGGCTCTTTCAGACTGAAACATTTACAAGTAATGTATAAATTATCTCCAAGTCCCAAGTATGTTTATAATAAAGATTTTGTGAGTAATTTTCAAAGGAAAGAATGTTTTGAGTGAGACCAAACGTATCCTGACTTAATCAAAGATTGGTGGAGAAACCAGGGGAAATTCAGGGCTGATACCCATGGTATTTATGCCACAACCTCATTGAATGAGTATATGATTTATGTGGCGATGATGTTATGTAGAATTTTTGGTAAGAAAAGTACCACCCATTTCCCTGCAGAATGGGTATCTCTTTTGCACGAGGCAGCTGAAGGTTACAACTTCAATTGGGATAATATTTTATCCGATAACATGGTGAAGGAGGGCATGGACTATTAGACTGCAAGATCAAAAGGCTGACCAACAACCTTTTATATGTCGGCATACATCATGGATGTTATATGCTTCTCAACTCCTTTCCCTTTGATGAATTGGAGTTGGAATCCAACTTACTCGGAGCCAATTCACGAATATCATTCTAAACTTTGGGAAGAAAATGCCAAGGACTCGTTCTATGAAATTTTTCATTTCATGGAGATACCACTACATCAGATGCTATACGACTGTGCGCCTCCCTGCATTTTAGAGTCTGTTAAGCCCTAATGTTGGCTCATTACCCCTTAATTGGGGCATATTATATTAGTAATGTTATTTTATTTATGTCGGATTTAGGCCATTAGTTGTAATTATACCTCCTAGTCTCCTATATATACCGAGGAGACATTTTCATTTTGAATCATCTTGTACTTGAACATTTAAGTGGGGTAAAAGGAGGTTGCCCCCTCGAAGAGGCTTATTATCTGAAATTATCTCTGTTTCAAGGCGTTGAGTACTTTTCCTGAGGTTTTTCCATGCTATATTGATGTTTGGTTCTTAACAGAGTCGGTCATGGGAAACCTCAGGGCAGTTGCTGACTGGTTCATAGAGGAGAATTTTTCATACATCAGAGTTTTCAGTTGTTCAATCCCCTCACATGCCCTCCTGAAATTCCTCCCTAATAGACTAGTGTGCAGGGAGGTAGCTCATCAAATAGTAACAGGTGGAATTGGGATAGAATTAAAAATGTCTCAAAAGAAATTTTGGCCATTTTTCCTGTTTTGATTGGGAAATTTTCATTTCTCAACTAAGTTTATTCCAAAGTTGAAGCAGCTTCGCTAGAGGAAGTTAAATTGGTAAACCTCGAGCATAGGAAGCACGATCCTTACCAATTAGTGGGAAAACACATGGCCCACTGTAATATGAAGGCTTATGAACACGAGAAGTCCCCTTGTGACGACCTGTTCAAAGGGACTAAGACCTATGAGGAAGTGTTAGAAAGAGTATAGACACTGTCGTCTGACTTGCAAGCTAGTTTTCAGACCTTCTAGAAACACAGACGGAGCGGTCTGCCTAAAGTGCTGGAAGGTGAAGCAATTACCCTTCCTCGGGAACAAGAAGATACTCTTCCAGGTTTCGGACTAGAAACACAAGATAAATTGAATCCTAAATAATTTCCTTAGGAGATTGAAGGCTCTTCACAAAATGAAGGATCCTTATAGACAGAAAATCCAGAGGCGGAAGCAGAGAGGATACCTAGGACACCTCCCGAGTCTAGTAAGTCCACTCCTCCTTCATCACCTGCTATCAATGTCAATATACCTGAGGCTATGGGAGAAACATGGTCTACATATCTAGGGAGTCCATAACTTCCTTAACTCCTTTACAGTCCACCTTTGGACTCCCACAAATGGGAGCTATATATGTTGGTGACATCACCCCTATTTCCAGAGATGAGATCCCTCCTTCTGATTATTTTTTCAGCAAGAAGAGGAAGGCTATTCTAAAAAAATAAATGCATATGAGGGAAGGGGGTATGGTGAATATTCATAGGGTATTGATAGATGGCCATAAACTAGAAGAGGAGGATTTCGCTACAGAGGTAGCAGGCTCCATGGGATCCATGGAAACAACAAATTTTTTTACTGTGGAGAACATGCGAACAAGGATAAAGAAGAGTAACCACAAGATAGCTCAATTGCAGGATCAATTGAAGAATGCTGAGAAAAACATTAGATAAGAGGAGAATAAAAGTCTGGAGAAGGCCAGAGCTGTTGAAAGGCAAGAAATCCAGTCACTCAAAACTAGCGTGGATGAAATGAACCAGAGGATATAAGCAAGTCAGGTATAGGTTACTCAACAAAGGGATCTTGTCAAACAATTATAGGTTAAATTGAGTTTGACAGAAGGATGGGTCATGGACTTAAAGGCTTTTCAAGCCCTCTCGTTAGAAGCCCATACAAAGATAGAAGCTGAACAACAACAATTGATCTCCAAAATAAAGATCATCGAACATTATTTTAAAGAGGTAAGCAAATACCTTGATAACATTATTTTACTAGAAAAAGAGGCTAAAGCAACAAGGATTACCTTTCAGAAAGCAGCCACATGTTCAGGGAACAGGGAGATGACGAAAGATCTAAAAATTTCTGTCACAGAATAGATAAGAGGAGACATCATGCTCAAGGCATGGGAAACGAACATAGTCGAAAACAAAAATATAGTCAAAGAAATCAAAGACAACTGTGAGGGAATCTTTGATTCTTTGGATAAGAAAGCATTAGGAATTGAAAAAAATGACTGCTCTGGACTACTAGGGTAGATAAACATTGTGAAACAACAGTTGTACTACAAAGAGAGCTTAGAGGAGGTTCAGGCGGAGGTTTCACAGTTGAATCAAATCGATACCAACCTGATAGAAAGATGGTTGGTACAACCTAATTTAAAGTTGCAAATGATCAGGTCTGCCGATAGAGGTTTTGAAGACCAGTTTCCAAAGGTACAAAGAAATTTTTATCTATTTGAAACTAAATATCTCCCGACACCACCCAGAATTTTTGTTCATTTTTTAGAGAAGTGTGTTGAATGTATAGCTTCAAAAGAGGGAGAGACTTCAAATAAACAATGAAGTATCGTTCGAAATATTATACTTTTGAAATGATAGACCAGCATAATGTTAATCATGCAATGGTTAAGGTGGCAGTTTTGTAACCATTTTTCTTTCTTTTTCCCTAAAAATAGGAGATCGCTAACCATCAAGTAGCGATGATCTTGTATAAATAAAGGGAGAGAAGACCACAATAGGGATTTTTTCTTTCTCTAAAAAGGGCATCGTGACGAAGACATCTAAAAGAAAACTTTGAATTAATAGAAAAGAAGATTGAAGATACCAGATTTTGTCAAGTCTGAGTTATGTGTTCCCCTGTCTTTTCATCGTTCTTTCACGTATTTTATTAATGAATTATTGACTACAATTTAGTACAACCTCTATTGTGGCAATAATTATTCTTGTTATCTAGATTATTTACAGTTTTTCCTCTGCATCGGTTATCAATCGATACAAGACTTTAAAATGTTTAGATTACAACATCATATGCTTCATTAATATATTTCCTGCTTCATAGTCTCCTATTACAACGTGAGATTCCTCTTAAATTGATGCCTCACCTTGTTAGTAGTTTTATGTTTTCTTCATATCATATATGTTTCCCTTTCTTTTAATTTTAACTCAGATACAAGAAACGAACTTTGATTAAGCCATCTCATTAATTCATGTTTTAAAATCGTTCTCTTTACTTTGTGAATTAGAGATAACTAAGCCTAAAAAGAAAACATAGAATTATATCTCCCTTATCTTTTATCCTTCATGACAGTACCAATTTTAAGGTAGCCTAACGTCGAGCTCGGTCATTCGGATCAAACCAACATCGCTCTAAATTTATTTAACACCATTTTACAAACAACAAGTAATCGGGTTGAGTTAGAATGTTCATGGGCTATAATTGAGAGAGATATCAACATTCAAGAAAACTGGGAATTTAGATAGAGACAGTTGAGAAACAAACTTTAGTCCTTATCTTTTGAATAGTTGTCTTTTTTGTCCTCTTTTCCTCTTTCTTTTCAGATGCCTTAACAATATACTTTAGAGACCTAAATCATAAAATCAGGAACAACACCTGGTACGAACCTGAGGACAGTACTTGGGAGCATGAGGATGCAATGCGGGCAAAATACCCGCATCTTTTTGAAATTTTTTGAAAATTTTGTTGTATATGGGGACATGATGCACTGAGGACAGTGCATAAATAAGGGGAGGGGATTGTAACATCCCTTGGCCGAACCCAAATGCAAATATAATCCAAGTTTATTTAAGCTGGTGAGATGTTTAGACATCATTTTGTAATACACCTCTCATGGCATGGTGTGCGTGGGTATTGCGCAGTAAAATTATGTAGTATGGACATTTCTGGGTACCGTGTGCAGTAACTAAAGTACGTGCAACCTTGAGGAAAACAGATGCCGCACGCAGTAACTAAAGTGTGCACAATATTAAGGTCAACAAACCTTTGTGTATATGATACGTGTTATAGGCAGGTGAGCCAGTATTATAAGCCATAATGCTTCTGTTTTTGAATTAGGCCAGAATGCCTAGATGTTAAAGGTCAGTGTGCCTATTTTGTATATATCTCATGATTAATATAAAATACATCGTTGTGTGTAGACCAACCATGATTAAAGAGATGGGGGACTTGACTCCACCAGTTAGGGAAAGGGAGGGCCAAAGGTTAAGGAAAGGGCTAAGTGAGAGAGCTTAAGCCAAAAAGGAATATTATATTAATATTTCTTAGAACATAAAGTATGGATAATTACTTTATACTAAGTTCTAAAGTTGGGGACAAGTTTACCAAAGTAGCTTCCAACATGACAAGTGTCAAGTTGGGGACATGCATACATATTTTCGGGACTTAGTTCTTTTGGGGGATTTTCCATTATTCTTTGATGGTTCTTGGATCACTCTCACTCATCCGTCGAACCATCATCTCTCCCTTGATTCCATGACCATTTCCTTCACACAGTCATTAAACTATCCTCGTACCTTCCTATCACTGTAACTAGACCTGTTTCCATAGCCATTTTTCCTATTGGTGTACCTCTTAGCTTGGGAGCGGGATTGAAGAGGCAGGTTGTCAGGCCCGTGGGATATTGAAGAGGTGGGTTGTCAGGCCCATGATAAATTATTCGAGTGAGAGAATTGTCGGGGATCGATTTCCTGAAGGTGCTAAACTACTGCTACAATGCTCTGAGACTTCCGATCCAGCCTGTTGCTGAAGCCTTATAAGGGAAGTGGGACAGCCGAAGGAATGTTGAGCAGAGAAGGGGCACACTTCCTTGGGTGGGATAGGCATGTGGGGAATGAGAGGTTGTAGGCTGTCAGTTGAATGAGCACCTGGGATGGAGTCTCTCCTGTTGTCCGCGAACCCTTAGCTTGGTTAGAAACCCCTTACCCGGGTGGAGTTTAGTCCCATCTCGGGGGTGACTCACTGTTGAGAGTGATGAACAGTGTGGTATAAGAATGGGAGGTTCATGGATGGTCTGCATGCAATTGGTGACATTCCTACCAATATAAGAACCAATTGTGTGATGAATTTACATGTTGCATTGTTATTATGCGATTATTTTATGAGTTATTGTGTGTGTGATTATAACTGTCCATATGTTTAAGGGTATTCCCCTGTAAATGTTACATGTCTGTGTTTACTGTTAATTCAATATGAAATCGTATAATTACAGAATGTAATGTTTTGTTTCCATTTTCGCAAGAGTGTTGTATGTAGAGGTTTAATTACATGCAATTCAAAATGTATATATGCCTGTGTGTATATGTATGCATAAAAAGAGAAAATTTATGTGACATAGCTCAGTTAAATATTGTGGATGTTACAATGTGTTTTCAGAGATAAGTTAAGTGTCTGAGTAGTGTCATTTTTCCTGGCTTGTTGGTGGCTGGGGGATGTTACACAATGGCATCTTGCTTCTTTCTCAACCAACAGATAGGCCCGGAACCAAGACTAAGTGAGTTACCAGATGTGGACTTGCAATCAATGCTATCGTCAACCCGGTCAGAATTAGTAAACCCGATAAGATCTAATGTAGAGTCTACTGCATAATGAATCCCAAAGGTGATGGTTCCCTATATGTATCGAAGGATATGCTTTGCATCTTTCCAATGTAGCTCATGTGGCTCTTGCATGAACCTGAAAACTGCACCAACTACATATGAGAGGTTTGGTCCGGAGTGTGTGAGACACAAAAATCTCCCCACTAGTTGTCTGTACAGTGTGATGTCAACTAGTGGAGTCTCCCCGCCATCCTCAAGTTTGACTCCTGATAGGAAAGGAGTCAGAGCAGACTTGCTTACTGTCATGCAAAATATCTCAAGGAGATCTCGTGCATACTTGGCCCGAGACAGTTTGATGCATGATGCATCCTGACTGATCTCATGTCCAAGGAAGAAGTGTAACATACCCATGTCCATCATAAAAAACCTATCATGCAGAATCCTCTAGAATGCAAGAATCACTGAAGTCGAGCTACCGGTGATCAACAAATCATCAACATACAAAACTAAAATTAGAAGTGAATCAGTCGTCCTGAGCATGTAGACATTCAGGTCTAATTTACATCGTACAAAGTTCCATGACAACAGATAGGAATCCATCTTGGCATACCATGCCCTTGGAGCCAGATTGAGGCCATAAAGTAACTTCTTCAGTCGATAGACCAAAGATGAGTCCTACATAAATCCCTGGGGTTGCTCCATGTAGATCTCCTCAGAGAGATCACCATGAAGAAATGAATTCTTCACGTCCATTTGATGGAATTCCCATCCCTTTGATGTTGCAATGGAAAGTACCAATCGTATGGAATCCATATTCGCTACTGGAGCGAAGGTCTCATCATAGTCAATACCACGACCTTGCTAAAAGCCTTTGGCGACAAGCCTAGCTTTATATCTCCTGATTTGTCCATCCGCTGCACTCTTGGTCCTGTAGACCAATCTGCATCTGACAATTTTCCTCCCAGAAGGAAGGGGAACCAGATCCCAAGTCTAGTTGTCTAGGAGGGATTTGTACTCCTCCTGCATGGTGGATTCCCAAAATTGATTTCCAACAGCCTCGCCATAAGACTGTGGATCTGAATACTGAACCAAGAAAAGATGCCTGGAAGGCAATGGTTTAGTGACAGTGAGTGCAATAGGAGGCTCATTGAAATCAGATCGAGTCCTCCTAGTATCGACTGGATCACCTATGAGATCCCTTGCATACTGAAGAGTAGTATGTTCCCACTTCGACATCTGCTCTAGCTTTGCAACTGCATCTGGATGCTCAGACTCTGCATCTGACTATACTGAATCTGAATCTAAATATGAATAATCTAAATCCTCTGAATCAGAACTCTCATCTGAAGAAGAGTCGGCATGTGCATGCTCATCATCTCAGACAGGTGGAAGAGTGAAGGTGTTTTCATGCGGTTGCTGAGGTACATGCGATACACTTTCCTCGAATTGGACACTATGCTTAGTGATGAGCTGGTCCAAGGAAAGATCAATAAACCGATATCCCTTCACACTGTCAGGGTATCCAACAAAAATGCACTCAGTGCTCTATGGATCAAGTGCCTTCCTCTTTTCAGAGGGAATCCGGGCCCATGCACGTGAACCGAAAATGTGAAATTGGGTCACTTTCGATTTTGTTAGAACCCAAAATTTCACCATACATGCATACCTAGCATCAGACCATCATAGTTGCCATTTTTGCCAAGACATCATGGAATAACTCTTCTAAAAAACCTTATTTTTGAATATGTACACGCCTTGCACCACTAATGCCCATGTGTGTACGCTTGCTGCACCACTAAAAATTGTGTACGTATGCTAGCTACACCATTACAACTCGTTTATACCCACAAAAATTGCAAAAAATAAAAAGTTGCAAGGGTATACGGGCTTTTGGGTAGTTTCCTAACCAATTGACCGCCCATAGTCGGTCACCAAACCGAATAACTATATTTTTGGCATATAAAAGAAGGTGTTGGGGTCCCTTTCCTACAAGAAGCATGAGAGGAAAGAAACTCTGGCCATTTCAATATTCCCCCTTGCCCCAATTATCTGCAACCACATTGTGAGTTTCAGCTAGAATTCCTTATTCCAAGCCTTTTTTCTCCATTGCAAACCTTTTTCCATTTCCCTTGAGAGGAATGAAGAGGAGAAAGACACGTGGAAGTGGTTGGAGCTTGGTGAAGATGAGCCCAGGACCGAGTTTGAGGAGTAGTTTCCGGTCTCATATTGTAAGTAACTCAGTGAGATTAATATAAAGAAGCACTTTTTCCATCCCGCCAAATGATGTCTTCAATGTCTATGATTTATTTATATTTTGTTATGATATCTAACCCACTAATAAATATATAGAATGCATGCTTGTAGTTTCTTGTTTTTCTTTTGGTGAATGCAGGTTGGCCTTGGGAGGATATCTGCAGTAGAGAAACAATGAAGCGTAAAGGGATCGACACTGGACGCGGGGTTTAAGGTAAGCCTACTGAATCCCTATACTATGTATTTTATGCATGATTGTGGGGTAATGTCGAGATAGTGTTAAAAGTAGGATACTTTAGACAGTAAGCTCTACCTACACTTTAGAACCCTAGTGTAGTCCGTAGGGGGTTTTCCCACTATAGCAGATTTGGCGACCATACTGGGGAGCCTCTAGGGTTTTTAGGGGATATTTTTGGGTATTTTAATTAGTTTAACTTCCTTTTTTGAGTTTCTGTAAGTGTCCGAGTCTTTAAGGGATCCTGATATTCCTACTAGTACTCCCTTCCTTGTCAGCTTGACTGTTGTTTTCTTGTTTTTATAAATTTACAAAGGTGTATGCGGCCTGTAGCAGGCCAGAACGTGTACATATGTGCCCTACCTTTGGACAACCCACGTACATACATAGGCTGTTGAAGTGTCAGTAGCGTGCCTGTGTTGAGAAAATATTTTTTAAAGAAGAGGCAATCAACCTCTTCCTTGTCAGAAGTCATACTTCTCAGGGGTTTTCTTGACCTAGTTATGGTGTCTGTCATAGTAGTTTGTAGCTTAGGTCCGACCTTAGTTTATCTTTTCTTTATCAAAGATTTCTTTTGTTTTCTTTTTTAGGGGTTTTAGATGAGTTTGTGAGTCTGTATTGATCTACCTTTTTGGTATTGTCAGTGACTCCTTGTGATCTGCAGTGGGGCCAGAAGTCATTTCTTGGTTCTGTCTTGTCTTCATCCCCCCCCCCCCTTTTTTCTTTAGAAGAAAAGAAAAGAATTCATTTTCAAGTTTCTTGTTTTGAAGCATAAAATATATATATAAAAAATTCATTTTCTTGTTTGGTTAAGTAGTTATGTTAGTTGTACCTATTTGTCAAAAGAAGAGTTCTTTCTCAAGTTTTTTATTGAATGCTTAGGACTTTAAGTAGCTCGTAGTCGAGCGAAATTCAGTTTTAAGTTCTTCTTTTAAAAGATCTTGGAAAGAAAAATCAGTTAGAAAAGTTGGTTAAAGAATTTTCAATCTGTAAATCTTTATTTGTTAAAAAAAAATAAGTAATTTTCTTTCCATCATTTGTTCTTCTCTTTTGTCTCTTTACAAACACCACCAATTTCATTTTCGTTCCCTTTTACTTAAGACAAGACACTAAAATTAACGATTAATTAAAATTTATTAGACTTTGTGTTTGTAGGGTCCATCAATTTAGTCTAGGTTAGAGTATTGATTTAGGATTGGAGAGGAAACTTTTCAAGGCTACAAAACAAACATAGGAGTTTGTGCTAGGGAGTGCTTCAAATTCTAGTAATCGTGGAAACTATCTGGGACCCCCCTCTAACAAAGGGGCTAAACATGAGGTCACGTGCAGAAAGGTAGTGGAGATAACCCCTCCAAATCCAGACTAATTGTAGAGGAGGAATGCATATAGAGGGCTTATCTTGGGATTCCATTGATTGCATTTTCCATAGATCTTTGTGGGTCTCAAATCCATTCAAGGTCCTCAGTTGTCTTCCGAAACACTTGCTTTCGATACCCTTGATAGGTTTTGGGCTTGATACCCTGCTCATTGTTGTCCACCCGACTGATGATTGTACCCGCTTGGTAGTTGTTCGCGCGATGGAACCTAGTTTCCTTTATCTTAGTGACTTACACAGGTGACTGCGGGGGTATACCATGGTACCTAGGGCAGACATCGGGCCACGCTTTGCAGAGTATACCTGGAGGGTTCCTCCATATTCAATTTTCACTTGCATCGGTAAGTTTCTCTAGTGTTGGTTGGTGTAACTATTCTTCCAACTAGTTGTAGTGGTTTGCTTGCTATATCTCATAGGAACTTTTTCTAGTGTGTGTTTTATATTCAATGTTAGAAAAAACTTAGTGTGTCATTGATATTTTCACACAGTGGAAGATCAAGAGCTCCTCCGGTCACGAAGGATTTTGGGCCTACCACCGGTCGAAGTGGAGCCACCACCGCCACCACTAAGGCAAAGACTTGACCAGCAAGGTTCATTTGAGGTGATCGGGCAACATGAAATTGTACCCGAGCCATCCATGAGAGGAGAACTTGTGGATTCATAGGAACTAACTATTTCAGACCTTGGAGTAGAAGCTCTCGGTCCGTATAACCCTCCGATCACTGACTTGTCGGTGCTACTCTTGATACAACTTGCCCCCAAGGGTAACGCATCACGAGCGCCAAATAGTCCTGCAAGCAGTGATGGAAACAAATGCTGCTACTTCATCAGGGAGTCCTCATACTCCCTCTATGACTACCACTACAGGGGGTATTCCAACTCCTAACTCACCTTCACAGGTCTAGGCCACCATGGTATCGAGCACCTCTACCTCAGGCAGTGGTTTGATTCCATCCATGGTGACAATCACTGCACCTATTACACAGAGTGCGACGGGCCCTCCGTTTTCATATGGGATTCCCAACTTTAGTACGAACTCGATTATGTCCTACTCCACCCTTCAAACCATGGGCCTGGGGGTAGGGAGCTCTAATTCTCCTCTACAAGGGTCTATGGGGGGCACCTCAACCCCCTATAATGCTTTCCCTTACGGCGGGGGCCACATACCTTCGTCGTCTCCCTCGCTCAGTGGTGCTCCTCAACAGCCCGTCTGGGCGACCATGAACTACAACTGGCTTGAAGCAGGTATTCAAGGACCTTCTTCCACTACCACACCGGTGGGTTCTTTGCCGTTCTCTTTGTTCAACGCGTTTGGTAACAATTCATTCTCGTCAGCTGCCGTCTCGACCGGGGGAAACCCTAGGTTTGGATCACAAACTCCTACTCAAGGTACTATTCCTGCACAGGGGGAACACACTTCTCAAGGACCTTGGAATCTGTGGCAGGGGTTAAATCCCATGTTAGGGATGTCGATCAGGGGCAACCCCATCCATGGGAAATGGAACCCAGGGCAAGGTTCAACACCTATACTCATTGGATCGGCTGGGGGCACCCCCTTCCAGAACCTTTGGAATGCAACATCCGAAGCAATCCCTTCCCAACCCTCAACGTCCTACTACAGGAGTCGGTCGATGACATCTCAACAAGCGCATTATCCATACAATGGCCATGACCATGGTTTTTACTAGAACCCAGGTCAACATCCTAACTTTTCTTGGCAACCTATTGCCAACCAAAACCCAAGCCCCTATCCTCCTGCACATATTCAACAACCGAAGCTACCATTTCTGGAAACTTTTCATTTGCCAGACTTGTCAAGATTATTAAATGACCCAATCTATCATGATCCATGTTGGCCTCCTATGCCAACCAAGTTACCCTCAAACCTTCCAAAATTTGAGGGCAAGCCTAATGAAGATCCCATTGATCATGTGACTACCTTCAACTTATGGTGCTCTTCCAACTCATTGAGAGACAACTCTGTAAAGTTGCGTTTGTTTCGACACACTCTCATTGGGAGTGCTGTGAAATGGTACATTGAGCTCAACCGCTCAAGATACTCTACGTTTGGTGAATTGACAATGATTTTCTTAAACCATTTTCAATTACCTGTGAGATACGACGCTGACATAGAATTGCTGGCCAACTTTGAGCAGACAAAGGCAGACCATATCTCTGATCACATATGACAATGGAGACGCCGAAAGAGTTTGATAAAGGTACTAGTCCCACCAAATTTTTTTCTAGAGTGGTTCCTTAAGTCTTTAGTCCCACAATTATCCAAATATGTAGCAATATCGGGGGTCTTTTAAGAATAATAATTGATAATGAGAGCTCAACAACTAGAGCTAATTTACTCTAATTCTGGTTTACTTTACAAATTTTTTCCAGATGCACCGAGGTCTATACTTGACAAGACCATATAGAAGTCTGGACCACATGCCGATGGAATTGTCGGTTAAACACAAATGAAGCCTGCTGATCCACTATTAAATCAATTGTAGTAATTGTCGATACAACATACAACGACCAACCAAACATCTAGTTTGGTTGCTCCCCCTACTTAGACGTCGGATGTACACAGTGTGAAATTGACGAACCCAAAGGCCAACCAACAACCTGAAGGGAATACAAAACAATGAAAAAAGGGTAAGTGGGATAAGAAGCCCACCAATAATGCTGGTGGGGGAAGCATAGAGAGAAAAAAGTTGAAGTATTCGTATAACCTTTGCACAGAGGACTATCCAACTCACCTGTGCCCTCGGCTTGCAGAGGCCCAAATTTTTTTGGTACAACAACAACTTGTTGTGTTAACAAACCCATTTCCACATGGGAAAAATTTAACTCAAGCCTCTTCGAGCGTGGATGGGGGCAGTCAGGGACCCCCTCCATCTTCGAGTAATCGTTCATCTGCGAATGTGTATATGTTGAAAGGTGATTCCCACATAGCAACTAGGACACATGACTACGGAATGCCAAACACCTCTGAGAAGTGTAAAGAAGCTGAAAACCCACCTCTTCCTCTCCATATTGAGAAGACATTGGGCAAAACAATGAAACGCATCCCAAAAGGTGCATTCAAGAAAGCTTCCCACAATCCAAATGCAAGGGCCGCCCAAAATTACTCTATGGTGGAGGATTTGTCACAAACCCCTTGTGCAATGTTCACTTTGGAGGTCCTACAGAGTTTCCCTTCCTAGAGAAAGGATTAGTAGTGGCTTACACCACAAAAAATTTTACTCGAAACATTTTCCGCATGGTGGTTGATGAGGGTGCCTCGACATGCGTGATGTCATTGGCATGTTGGAAGTTCATTAGACAACCCATTTTGTCTCCTTCACCTACTCTTCTCACCGCTTTCGACAGTCATTCATTCCGACCACATGGAATCATTCCTTCCTTCTCCATGCAACTAGGAGGAAAGAATGTGTGCATCAAGGTTGAAGTGGTCGATGCACCTCTTGACTACAATATCTTGTTAGGAAGGAGTTGGACCTATGTTATGCATGCAGTGGTTGCGACAATTTTCTGGGTCTTGTTGTTCCCACACGAGGTCCAGATCGTGTCCATTGATCAATTATCCTTCTCACGTCCTAACCCTTCATCGGGGGCATCCACGGTCCTGATGATTTATAACCCTCAGCCTGACGTCATCAACATAGGGGTTCATTTGTGCCCACCTTTGATGGGTACTTTCGATTACCTGCCTCCAACCGACTATGTCAAATACATATCGACTGCCCTCAACCAGCCTAGGGCCGAAAATTTTCAAGTCTCGTCATTTTGCACGACTTACTTTAACGATCCATGGAATATTCCTTCCCCATCAACCATGATGGATGGGGTAGGGCATCATGTCATGGACATGCCCTTATCCGTGACAGAAGTTGCGTACTCTATAGTCCAACAAGCTTCCACCGACCCCGATCTGATTCCCGTATAGGAGTTAGATTCGGTTCATGAGCCTAATTGGGCTCAAGGTTCACTCGCTGATACTGATTCTTTAGAATTAGTCTTACCCTAAGACGAGGTGATTATCAAGGCAATGAATGGCCCGAACATACCCTGGGATGATCTCCATCACAGATCCTATTTTCTCCCAGAGTTAAGAAGAATTGAAGTAGGTGAATTCACTTTGACTATGACTAGAGATAGGTCTTGTCCTATCAATCCTTTGGCTACACATGCAATTTACGCTGAAGGTAATATGGAAACCATCACTAAAATGATACATATTGATATCTATAGAACCCTTGGTGTTGTGGAGAATGTCTTTGTCAGAGAAGAATGCTCCCCTGAAGAGATTCGAATCTACACAGGTTTATTTAAAGAATTCCGCGACGTATTTGCCTAGTCTTATGAGGAAATTATAGGCACTGATCCAATAATCGTCGAGCACGAAATCATGACATATCCTGACACTAAGCCAGTCCAATAGAAGCTTCATTCAGTTAATCCTAAGAAATCAACAACTATTAAGGCTAAAGTAGAGAAACTGCTCAAAGATGGTTTCATCTACCCCGTCCAATTGACTCAATGGGTGTCAAATCTCATTCCAGTCAACAAAAAATAGGGTACGATTCATGTTTGTATGGACTTTAGTGACTTGAACAAGGCCTGTCAAAAGGATAATTTCCCCACTCCATTCATTGACTAGATCATTGATGAATGTGTAGGCTGTGAGGTCTTTTCTTTCATGGATGGTTTTTTGGGATACAATCAGATATAGATCAAACCCGAAGACCAACACAAAACTGCTTTCATTTGTCCATGTGGTACATTCGCTTATCAGAAGATTCCTTTTGGTCTAAAAAATGCTGGACCTACTTTTCAGCGGGCCATGTCTTTTTATTTCCACGATCTCAAACACATAGTCGAGGCTTATCTCGATGATTTAGCATCACGATGTCGTAAGAGAGCTGATCATCCCACACACTTCCGAATTATCTTTGAGCGATGTCGCTACTACTGGATTCACTTGAATCCAAACACATGTATGTAGTTTTTGCGTGACGTCAGGTTGTCTGCTAGGTTTCATAGTTTTGACAACAGGGATCATGGTCGATCCTCTAAAGGTTGAGGCGATAGTTCAGTTGCCTCCCCCATGCACAATCCCTCAACTTCAGAGTTTACAGGGAAAAGTAAACTTTTTATGGTGTTTCATTGCAAACTATGCTAAGATCACAAAAGGGTTTATGTCTTTACTAAAGAAAGGCGTTCCTTTCCATTGGGATGGAGCTGCTCAACACTCTTTCAAAGCATTGAAACATGCCCTCACATCTACCCCTCTTCTTCGACCACCCAATTATAATAAATATTTCTTATTGTACTTTGTCACTGTGGAGTCGACCATTGGTATGGTCTTGGTTCAGGAGGATGATTTACTTGAAGAAAACGTGATTTATTACCTGAGATGAGGCCTAGTTGGACCAGAACTGAATTATTCCCATGTTGAAAAAATTGCGTCGACAATAGTTCATGTTGTCCAATGGTTTCGTCATTATATTTTGTTTCACAATAAAGATCAGTAGATGGATAGTTATCCTCCAAGAATTTGAGTTGGATTTTGTTTCTGCGAAATCTAAAAAGTCGTTGGTCTTTGCAGAACTCATCTCAGAACTTCTAGTCGAGTCAGGTGATGTTATACCCGAGGAGTCGCCTATTAAAGGAGACATGTTTTTGATCGCATCTTCGGACCCCTGGTATGGAGATATACTAGTCTATCTCCAGACTTTGAAGTTCCCCACCTCTACTTCTCATGATGAGCGTCGCCATATACACCATTAGGCCAAGAATTATTTCATACTTGAGGACACTTTGTATCATCTAGTTGTAGATTGCATCCTTCACTGATGTCTCACTCATGAAGAAGCAAAAATCATGCTTAACGATTGCCACACAGGAGCATGTGGTGGCCATTTTTTTGGGTTGGCAACAACCTAGAATATTCTACGAGCCAGTTACTTTTGGCTGACATTAATCAAATATTGTGTTGAATCGGTCAAGAAGTGCCACTCATGTTAGATCTTATCTCGAAATATGAGGGCACACCCCGCTCCCATGTTTCCCATCATCACAGTTGGTCCCTTCACCAAGTGGGGGATTGATTACACTACATGCAACCCCCCTTCAGCAAGGGGGAACCGTTATATCATCGTAGCAATAGACTACTTCATGAAGTGGATTGAAGCTATGCCAACTTTCAAAGATGATGGCGAGGTCACAACTCTCTTTTTGTTTAAGTAGATAATAGCAAGGTTCAATGTCCTGAGGGAGATTGTCACTAACCATCACAGTCACTTTCAGAATAAAATGATGTCTGAATTAACGTCAAAACTTGGGTTGAGGAAAGAACATTCATCACCCTACTACCCACAAGCAAATGGTCAGGTGGATGCTGTGAATAAGTCTCTTAAGACTATTCTGCAAAAAACGATCAATTCGACTAAGTCAAATTGGAATTTGATGTTGTACTAGACATTATGGGCCCACCGAACGTCTGTTAAGACTGCAACCGGTTTCTCACCTTTTCAACTCATTTACGGGATGGAAGCAGTCTTGCCTATAGAGTTCTAGATCTGGTCTCTAAAGTTGCCAGTACAGTTATTGCTAGACACTTCACTGCTTGAAGAGCATTTATTATATCTTGAGAAACTTAATGAGAAACGTTGAGATACATCCTTGGCTAATGAGGCCCACAAACAAAGAGTCAAATGTCAGTATGATCGGTCCGTTCGTCCTCGTATTTTCTCCAAAGGCGACCTTGGCCTGGTCTATGACCAAGATAAGGATCCCTTGGGGGAAGGAAAGTTCAAACCCATGTGGTTCGAACCTTTCATCGTGAAGGAGGTTCTAAAGAAGGGCGCTTATCGTCTAGTGGAATTTTAGGGAAATGCTTTGGTAAAGCCTAGAAATGGGCTTTACCTCAAGAAGTATTACT
Organism: Picea engelmannii; assembly: GCA_009831015.1. Classification (NCBI taxonomy): domain Eukaryota; kingdom Viridiplantae; phylum Streptophyta; class Pinopsida; order Pinales; family Pinaceae; genus Picea; species Picea engelmannii. The sequence continues at coordinate 204,094 of ML793307.1, read as the reverse complement.
CGTAGGTGGGTCACCTTGGGTGACTTATTGTACATATGTATAGTTCTTATAATTTTTTCTATTTAGTTTTTGTCTTTTTGGTTTTATGGACGTGTCATTTTTGATGTCATATTTTCACTATGGTAGATTTCAAGTGAGTTAGAGGTGTTCGTTGGGTTTGTGTATGACGCTAGACGACACACTCGGAGGCTTGCTTCCACAACTTGGGTGATTTTCGCACCTCAGGGCCAGTTGCTATCTTTAGGAGGTATCTGTTTAGGTGATGCCACAAACAATGTCGCTGAATACAACACAGTTTTAGAGTTGCTTCGTGACACTTTGTCTCATGGTATCTCTCACCTCCGGGTCTACTTAGACGCTCAACTAGTTGTGTCCCAGTTAAATGGGGTTTACCGGGTTTACGATCCTACTCTACATCGACGATTCCTTAGGGTACGTCTCTTAGAATGAATCTTTGATTACATTACATATATCCATGTTCCTATGAGATTGAATCAAATTACAGATACTCTAGCTAATCATGTATTAGATTGAAATATTGCACTCATGTAAGAAAAATCACACACACGCACATGTAAAAACATTTGTAAATAAATGTAATCAATAAGACATAAAAAGATGTAAATACACACACACACACACACACACACACACACACACATATATCAAAAGTATCAGAGTACATAAGTGGGCGCAAGCACCTCAAAAATATATGTCCAGTAAGAGTCACGGGGCTTATTCCCTAAAAAATATACAAAAGGTGCCCTCGGCACGTAAGTAGTCCATCCTAGCTAAGGGTGGGGCTTGTTGGCCCTGCCATAGTGAACAACGATGTTTTCCAAATGCCAAAAGAGTTGGACCCAGGTCCATGGTACCCCAACTACATGAGGTTGCATCGATGGTGGGAGATTGTCGATCTCTACCATAGGGACTGTACGAGTGAGCGTAGTGAATTTCTGCTCCACCCATCGCAATACTCTCTCGGCCTCTCTGGATGGTTTTCCCCCTGCTGCTTTTGCTGGTCCGATGGCTGCGGCCGGTCCTGTCTCTGGTCGAGGACGTCACCTAGTCCTTGAGAATTCTACTGGATGCATTGGTCCCACATCTGTACATAACAGATACATAGTTGTCAGATACCCTGGTACACATAAAAAATGATATATATAAAAATAAATGAAAATTAAATAACAATTAAAAAAAAACATACCTATCTCTCCTCGTTCTACTCTGAGAGGTACGGGCATGTCAGGATCCCTGGAGAAGTTTATCCCAGCATAGGGGTAGTCCTCTATAGCTGGAATCTTCCAAGACCATTAGTAAAAGAAAGCATCGTTGAAGGCCTCAACGGTCCTCCCTCCCCCCTGTTGCGACATCAATTTCGCCCATATGCATAATGCTGGGAGAGAGGCCACATGCCCTTGTATCATCTCTGGCGGACTAAGACTGGGTACCCTCTCGAAGAAAAAGGAACACATAACAATCTTGAACCCAATTTTTTTATTCTCCTGCACACGACACTCTGTCAGTTGTCTCTTCATGCAATCTAGCATGGTTTTACTCTAGTTGAACACTCGTGCATTCAAGCACTGTACCGCACAATGCATGTGCGCCCGGGAAGCCTTATGTAAGGCCATGGATCTAGCGATCTGCCCAATAAGTAAAAATATCAATTTTAGTGATAGGTTGGAAATCTTGTGGATCGACACCTAAGAACCCACTTTATCTGTGCCTACCTCGCAGTGTTTCCTGATTAACTCGGCTATGTTGTGAGGCCCGGGGGGGAAAGTATGTATGTTGAATGGATCACCTCTCCTTGAGAGACCAGTCAGGAAGTAAATGTATTTAGTTGTTGGAGTCAACGACTGCCCCTCGAGCATAAATTCCTTAGCGTCCATGTGCTAGTAATCTACCAAGGCATTCAACAACCTGGGTTGTGCCCTAATGAATGGAAACTGGAAGAATTTAAACAATCCACATTGCGCTAATACAACGATAGAAACAGGGTCTTGTGACACTAAAAAATCAATGTCTTCATGTTCCCTTTCTCTCTAATCAACATACATCTTGCAAATTGACAAGTTCATGGAGGTTTAAATCTTTATTTTTATATTTTTTCCACATATTGGAGGGTTTGCAGAGGCTATATTGGACACAGTCGCATATGCACGTGGGAAGATTGTTTTCTACATGCGGGCATACGCGATCTATCCCAAGACAACCTGCGTACATGTAGGGCTGACCTTTTTTAGAGGTGCGTGCCCCCATAAAACCAAATTGAATGCAAAAGTGTTGGCACAAGGGTAGACCCAAGGTTCATCTCCAAGAGCACACCAACAAGCCGTAACTACTGGTCCTTTTGGTAGAACCTATGAAGCAGATGCAGTCTCACCCGAAGTAGATATGGGGAGGGTCGCATGAAAAATAGGGAATATCAAGTGGATCTAATACAAGAACAATACAACATTCATATATCAGCTATAAGCTTAGATCTACTTCACACAACTACCAATCATATCTAACACAGTAATGCAATAATAGTATATCAAATGGAAAATTACATAGCACCAATCACACACACTACACAAGATATACGTGGTTGACTCTCTCTCTAGGGATAAATCCACATAACTATGCTTTATAATATATTAAGATGAAGCATACATTTCTTGTCTGCACTCTTAGCTAGCAGATCTTCTTTCTTCTCCTCTCCGTCTCTCCCATTCTTATGCACCCAGCTACAATTTTGATCTCCGCACCCAGCTGGAGATCTTACAATACCAGAAGGCTCTCACACTTAGCACTTCTCTCTCTCACAACAATACTAGAACAACAATTACAACACACAATCATAATACCAACAAAAACCCAACCTAGGTCCTCTTGACCTTTATTTATACAATACAATATCTCACCGACATCCTTAGGCCAAAACCTAAGTATCAAAACCCTATATACAAAAACCCTAGGTGTCTAAACCCTAGGTCAACTTGACCCACGTTTTTAGGGCTTCGCTAGCCTGTCTTTCCTTCCTTCTCACGCGGTTCTCCAAAGCATCCAATGGTGTCTTTTTCCTCTTGCTGAGTTGTCCATGATCCTTCTTCCTTGCTGATCTGTCATCCTTGATATCTTCGTCCAACGACTTGCTTCCTTTTACTCCATGCAGTTTTCATTTTTCCTTTTCTTTCTTGATCTTCTCTTGCTTCCATAACCAAGGGCCAACAGGCCCCCGACACTCACCTGTGACTCGTCTCGAGGCACTTCAGATCTGATTCTTCTGTTTTACTTCAAATTCAAACTGCATAGTGCAACCTTTGCTTTCTTCTCTATGCCTCCTCTCCTTCCTTGTGCAGACTATCTTTTCTGTGTATGGTACCCAGTTTCAACTGCACCTGATACCTAGACCCTTTTCCTCCTACTTTTACTTAGAGCTGCGAGGTAGCTGGGTTTCATAGTAAAAATTCAGTCGACTTCCGTTCATTAATCCTTCCTTCCAATCTACCTTCAAAGTCTTCAACTGTGAAACTCCTCCTTCTGTAACACAGGCTACCTCATATGGCCCGAGCCAATGCATTCTGAACTTCCTACGACGCTTGATGAACTTACTGTCATATAACAGTACTATATCACCTTGCTTGAATGCCTTTTTCTTGATGTGTCTGTCATGATAGGTCTTTTCTCTTCCCTTTTTCACATGCTGATGGAATCCTGTAATAAATTTGTCTTCTTCTTGTTTGACCAACTGTGCAAGCCTTTCTCTAACAACGCCAGTTTCATCCATATCTGTAAAAGCAACAATTCTTAAGGTTGGTACCAAATATTCTAATGGGACAACAACTTTGAGACCATACACCAACTTAAAAGGGCTCTACATTGTTAGCTTCTTGCAAGTGGTTCTATAGGCCCACAGTACTGCTGGTACTCTTAAATCCCAGTCATCCCTGTTCACACTGCAAATCTTCGTCAATGCTGTCTCCAAGATCTTATTGAATGCTTCCACTATCCCAGTTTCTTGTGGATGGTAAGGTGTGCTCTTCTGATGGTGGACTGCAAATTCCTTAGTGAGGGCTTCAACTGTTTTATTTATGAAATGTGTGCCTTGATCACTCATAAGGATATTTGGGCATCCAAACCTGGTTATGATGTCATCAAATATGAAGTGCGCAACTGTAGTTTCACTATAGTCCTTAATTGCTCTTTCTTTGGCCCATCTAGTCAAGTATTATGTCGTAGTAATGATGTACCTGGATCTTGTGCGTTTTCCTGGTGGGTTTATAGGTCCTACGAAGTCTATGGCCCATTTCTCAAATGATTGTAAGGTCAGTTGTGGTGCTAGTGTAATTTCATCTCTTCTAGACGGTTTCCCAACTCTTTGGCATACATCGCAGGCTCTGTAATAGTCCTTGGCATCTTTGTGTAAGGTAGGCCACCAAAGGCCATCTCTAAGAACCTTTTGCGCTGTTGCTTTTCCTGCATAATGTACTCCTACGATGCCTTCATGGGCCTCTGTGAGGATCATCGATCATTCTTCCTCCATACCACACCTCCTCAATACCTCATAAGGTCCCATATTGTATAACTATCCATCTATAAGTGAAAATTCTGCAGCGCACACTACTAGTTGTTTCTTCTGGGGAATTTTAAATTCACTAGGTGCCATTCCTATTGATAGGAAATGGACTATTTCTGCGAAGTGATCATCGACCTTTCTAATGGCTATAAACTATGCATATGGCAGTGTATCCTCCAAATTAGTAGGCTCTTCTCCATGTTCCAACCTCGACAGGTGGTCAATAACTTTATTCATTCTTCCTAGCTCAACCACAATTTAGAAATCGTATTCCTGAAATAGAAAAAGCCATCTGCATATTCTCCCCCCCAACACTGGCTTGTTGAATAGGTATTTCAGGGTAGAGTGATCAATAAACATTTTAAAATGCCCTCCCAACAAGTAGTGGAGAAATTTCTGCAATGCATACACCATAGCTAATCCTTCTCTCTCAGTGGTGGTGTAATTAATCTCAGTTGTGGATAATTTCCTGCTAGCAAAAGATAACGGATGGTCAATATCTCCTTTGCCAGGTTGTGCTAACAAAAATCCCAATGCAATGGAAGATGCATCGACATGTACGTGAAATTCCTTGATCCAATATGAGAAAACCAGAGTAGGCCCAGTAACCATCTTCTGTTTCTGCATGTCGAAGCTCTGCTAGCATTCTTCTGTCCAACTAAACTGATAGTCTTTCTTCAAAATCTTCTCCATCGGTGTTGTAATCTGGGCGTATCCTTTAATGAACTTCCTGTAATATCTAGTATGTCCCAGTGCAATGCGCAACTGTTTGACGGAAGTAGGAGGGAGTAGATAAACTATAATGCCAATTTTAGATGGATCTACCAACAATCCCTGCTTGCATACAATATGAACTAACATCACTCCAAATGGTGAGAAGAAGATGCATTTCTTCAGGTTCAAAGCAATTTGACACTGCCTGCATTTTTCCAACATTATCCTTAGACATTCAATATGTTTTTTCAATAAGATGAAAATAGTTCAATCATCAAAATAAGCCTCTAGAAATTTATGCAGAAACTCTTTGAATGCTTCGACCACCACCCTGGAAAATATGGTTGGGGAATTCTTCAATCCAAATGGCATCACTGTATACTGGTAGGATCCCCATTCTATTTCAAATGTGGTCTTATGGCGATCTTCCTTGGCAATCCGAATCTGATGGTATCCTGAAAATCCATCTGTAAAAGAATATACTTCATGGCCTCCCACATTATCTAACACTTCATTAGTGAATGGTATAGAAAAAGGGTCATGCAAGGAGGCATCATTAAGCTTCCTAAGATCTATTTAGATCCTAATATCTCCTGTATTCTTGTCTTGCACCACCATAGGGCTAATCCACTCTGACTCTTCCACAGGTTCTATGATCCCTGCTTCAAGCATTATTTTGATCTCAATCTTCACTTTCTCCTTATATTTAAGGTTCAATCTGTATGGTCTCTGTTTGACTGGTCTTGCATCTAGTTTCAAAGGGATCCTCATATCTCCCATAGGCCCTTTAATTCCCTTCATATCAGTGAACTTGGTTGGAAACAAGTCCTGATACTCATACAATAACTCTGTAATCTTGTCAATGGTAGCAACATCCAAATAATCTCCAACATTCACAAACTTCGGTGTCTACTCTTTTCCAATATTGACCTTATTAATATTGATTGGCTGTCCAATGAATGGTATCTCAACTCTTGGTCCTTCCACATCTCTTTGGTCTTTTGTTTCAGTGATGTTCACCTTCCTAGGATCATCGTCTTCATCAACATTGATGTTGTAACAACTTTGTAGTTTTTGGAGAGGCACAGTCCATTCTTCCTCTTCTTGTTCTAAAGGGACACTGGAGGCCTCCTCCATTACTTTATGTATTACAATCTGTAAGTCTTGATCTACTGAAGTAAATTGACTTTCAAATAAAAAGGTAGTTCCAAAATTCTGAGTCATACCTTCCCAATCTACAGTGATGAGGTGAAATCTGCTTGAAGGTACCAGTTGATAGGTGTTGTGTATAGTGTGTTAATGAACTTGTGCACCAACTTCTCTTGAGGAATGTGTTTCTAGGTTTCCTCACAACTTCGCACATGGTCCTTTGGGCAGCTTCGACCTGTGTACCGAACTTCCCAACCTTCTATTTGTGCTGAGAACTGCATTGTCATCAAAGTACGACATTGTATCCAGTCTGTAATTTTGCTTTTGTGTGTCTCCCACCATCTTTCTGGTGTTGCTTTCAAGGCCTCATACTTTACCAACAATCTCTGTTGTGTTGTTACACTTGCTTCAAAATCCAACAAGAAGGTTTATAAAGGGTTCAGACCATCAAAGGTGGGTAAGTTACTTACTTTTGTGCTGATCCAATGAACTTCCCTGGTTAATCTAGCACATCTCCTTGTAGATACTTCATACAATTTGTTCTACCAGTTCTCCAATTCTTCTTATGAATCTGATGAACATGCGTTGTCACTTCGCCAGCTTAGGTTTCCATCGGCCGTAGGATTAATGTAATCCTATTGTTTGGTTGTTAGTTTGTATATGTTTTCCAGTTCATAGGAGTGGTATTCTTCTCTGATAGGTTATGTGTATCGATGACCTTCATCTGAATCTAAAGTGAAATGAATCTAAGGCCATCTCTTTCAAAATTCATACCTCTTTTCTTTAAATCAACCATAGTGGAATTATTGAAGGTCCAATCAATTCCTAACAGCGTAGGGTAAGGACAAATTTCATCAACTATCTTAATTACCTCAAAATCTGCAAATGTTCTTACTCTGTTGATGTCCACATGGACATGCTCCAATCTTCCAAAGGGGCTTACAGCTTGCTGATTAGCCATAATAAGCCTGATAGGGGAATATATAAACTTAGGTTTTCCCATCAGTGTCGAGGTCTACTTCGTCATGACATTGACCTCCGACCCTAAGTCGAGGACCACATAGTCTATATCATACTCTCCTATTTGAGCATTCAAGTGTAATTCCTTATTTGTCCTTCTCCTTCTAGAGACTTGGTGTACTTCCCTGTTCATCAAGGGGTCGATATTTCCTAGCTCATACTGTCTTATTAAATTCTGTAGTTATTGTATGACACTTTCATCCTATATCAACTTAATGCAAGTATATAAAAAGTCCATGATCTTTCTTACCTCTTTTCCTTCTCTTGGCACAACATATTGATCAAATGTGAGAGGCATTCCATATTCTCTTACTTCTAGTCACATCTTTGATGAAGAACCTTGGTCTCCCCTGAATTCTTTTCTTGGCTGCTCAAATATTTGTTTTTCTTTCTTTGCATAAAAAGTCTGGGTCTTCTTTGTAGCTTTCTTGACTCCTGAGTCTTCTGTAGTCTTTCTATGGGTCAGTCAGTCTTCTCCTGTAACAACGCCTCCTATAGTGATAACAACAACTCTAGGGTCTTCTCTGTGAGGTTCAATGTATATCAGTTGCACTTGCGGGTTCTATTGAGGTCCTCGTCTCTCTTGAAGCTTAGCTAGTAGCACATGACAATCTTCTATAACATGTTCAAATGAGATGTAGTAGCTGCAAGTAGTACAAGGGTTTTGAAATCCCATTGCCAAATTTCCTGGTTGTGTACAGTTGTAGCAGATGGTCTATCCTCTTCCTCATCCCATACCTCGTCCTCGTCCTCATCCTCTAAATCCACCACGAGGATTGAAGTTTCCTCTTCCTGGAGAATTATACTGCGTAGTGTTTCCTTCTTGCTATACTTCACCTTGAATTTTGTATATATCCCTTGACCTTTCATGAATGAGGTCATAAGCCCTACAATCCCTATCATCATGCCCCACAGACTTATAGAACGTGTAATACAAATTTGTTGGTATCTGAACATATTTTTGCATGTAATAGCACTCACCAGGGCAATGTCTATTTCTGCATACCTCGCACCAAGGTAGGGTGACTTGATTCAAAGGGCTCGATGCTCTATAAGCAAAGTATTCATGAAATAGGGGACAATGCTCCTTGTCATGGCCTTTTGATTTGCATATGACACACCAGATGTCTTATATTTTATCCTTTCCCTTGTCTTTCTTCATATCCTCGACCTACAGAGACAAACTAGTTAGCTGATTCAAGATTTGACTCATACCTGAGATGGATTCTCCCATAGGGGCTGATTGAAGCTTCATGGAGATCTCTAATGCCTCAAACTGTGAAGAAATATTCTGTTGCATCAGAGGAACTCTGATGTGTGGTAAGACAACAAAAATGAACCATTCCTTGTTTTGTTCGTCTGGTATCTGAAAAGTCAATCATCCTGTTAAGGTCTTGAACCCTTGATCGAACTCCCAAACAGGTTCAACTACCTTCTTCTTGATCTATTTTAGCTCTATGATACATTGTCACTCCATTTTGGGTTTCTTGAACTCTACAATCAGTGCATTCTTGATCTTATTTAGTGGCTTAGGATGTGCAATTCCTTGAACATGCTTCATGTCCCAGCTCAGTGCGTGATCCCTTAGGGTAGTGATGAACTGAGTTCTCTTAATAGCTTCGTCGGTGACATTTTTAATATTCCACACGGATTCACATAGGAACCGGTGCTGATCAGGGTATTCGGACCCATCTCCACTAAAGATAGGGAGCCTCATCTCATCTTCCATAAATATTCTTAGGTTTCCTAGCTAAGTATGTGGTGGACTACTAGTGACAGTGCTTTGAACGCTTTGGTGACTCTGACTATTCTGGTTACTTAGTGTTGCTAAAAAAATAGAGGGATTAATAGTACTTACTTCAGTAGTCTTCACAGTTTCTAAATTTTCTGGCTCATCCCAGTGAAGTTCTTCAACTTTCCCTTCCTCTGTCCTAGTGGGTTCTGAATGCTCTTCATCCATCAGATATGCCTCTTCTCCACTATAGAAACCCTCGTCCATGTAGTTCTTCTTGAACAAGTTCACAAGATGAACTTCTCTGAATACTCTCCCACTTCGTGTATGGCAAGCCTATGTGTCACTGTCTCTATTCGAATTCTTGAACATTAGATTTTTCAAATTCAACCAATCTACTGTATCCTCAAGATGTTCTTTTCATGCAATAAAATCTTGATTCTCAACCTCAGGAAATGTAAAAATTTTCCTCTGGGTCCCTTGAAGAAATATCTCTCAGCTTGGCTATATGAATCTACTCTGTCAACAAAAAACTTGGTGATGTACCCTCCAATGGTGCTATCAAACCAGTGATATACTACTCTTGACACAATGTTATTAACTCTCTTAAAATTCTTGATCAAAACTGACGTCCAAACTATAGGAGGTCTAGATCTGATCTCAAACTGGGTATCTACCAACCTAGCTAACCACTCATATATCTCATGATGGATTCCTCCAAAGAAAATTTCATGTATATCGGTAAAGATATGTCTTCCTAGCCAATCCTCTGTACTGAGATTAGGGTTCTTGTTTTGGGCTTCAATGAAGTCCTTTTCTTGATCCTCTATCCACTTTTGAATTTATGTCTTTGATGGAAACCACCTTGACATTCCATCAAGAATATTCTTGTCCCGACAACAGAACCATTTTTTGGCACAAGGGTAGACCCAAGGTTCAGCTTCAAGAGCGCACCAACAAGCCTTAACTACTGCCCCTTTTGGAAGCACCTGTGAAGCAGATGCAGTATCACCCGAAGTAGCTATGGGGGGGTTGTAGGATAGAGATGTCTACAATGGAAGGGAATATCAAGTGGATCTAATACAAGAACAACACAACATTCATATATCATCTATCATCTTAGATCGACTTCGCACAACTACTAATCAGATCTAACACAATAATGCAATAACAATTTATCAAATGGAAAATAATAGAGCACTAATCACACACACTACACAATATATACGTGGTTCACCCTCTCTCTAAAGATACGTCCACATAAATGTGATTTATAATATATTAATATGAAGCATACAATTCTTGTTTGCGCTCTTAGCTAGCAAATCTTCTTTCTTCTCTGCTCTGTCTCTCCCCTTCTTGTGCATCCAGCTGCAAGATTGATCTCCACACCCAACTGGACATATTACAATACCAGAAGTCTCTCACACTTAACACTTCTCTCTCTCACAACAATATTAGAACAACAATGACAACACACAATCATAATACCAACAACAACCCAACCCAAGTCCTCTTGAACTTTATTTATACAATATAATATCTCACCGACATCCTTAGGCCGAAACCTAAGTGTCAAAACCCTAGATACAAAAAACCTAGGTGTCTAAAACCCTAGGTCAACTTGACCCACATTTTCAGGGCTTCACCAGCCTATCTTTCCTTCCTTCTCACGCGGTGCTCCAAAGCATCCAACGATGGCTTTTTCCTCTTACTGAGTTGTCCACGATCCTTCTTCCTTGTTGATCTGTCATCCTTGATCTCTTCATCCAACGAATTGCTTCCTTTTACTTTGCTCCATCTTTTTTGCTCTTTTTCTCACTTCGACCTAGTAACAATCACTGTGTCTTCCACGCAGTTCACATTTTTTTTTTTCTTCCTTGATCTTCTCTTGCTTCCATAACCAAGGGCCAACAAAAAGGAAAGTATAGAAATGCAAGAGGATCTAGTTTGTACTTACTTGGTCCGAGCAGAAGTTCGTTTCATCCTCTAAAGCTCACGGAATCAACTCTTTTAGCAAAGGGGTGTTTTTGACTTTTTGGTCAATTCTCAATTTACAATGGTGATAATGAGCTGCCAACTTCTATTTATAGACTTTTTGGCCCCTTTTTGTCATAGTTTGGACCCTTTTGTCGTTTTTTCTAGCTTGAAAATTGTTTAGCATGGCTCTTGAGTTTCTTACGAGATGTTACAATATACCCCACTTTTGGTCTTGGGAAACCTTTTTGAGGGTTGGGTCATTTTTAAAGGTCCTTTGGTGAAAAGTCATTTTTCCAACTTTTGCATATAATTTAGGATTCCACCTCCACTTTCTGCATCTCGTTATATTTTTCACCTTGCCATAAGATTGATCCCATCGATTTGCGACACAAAACCATCATTACTTTTTTAGAAGTGTCGTAATTTAGTGGTAGATCCCGTCTCTACATGGATGCCCTAATTAGATCCTCATTTCGTTTGGCGTCCATGCCGTTGTTAATGACCTTAGGCTCGTGAGTCCTTGTTAGTCTTGTCCCGATTACAAGTTTGAGACTCATTTGCATGATTCATAATCACTCTTGACCTCACCCTCAGGAATCCCAAACAATGATGAGTCTTCTTTAAGCCCTTTTCAGACTCTATAAACATGAAAATATTGCCAAGCAATCTTGTTGTCCTTCACGCTCGCCAAACTAAAACATGAAGGCACGTCTGTTCGATGGTAGTTTACCCCTTTTTCAGTATGGATGGCCAGCTGTACAAACAAAGGTATACTCTAGGAACTTCAGTTCGCTAGAAGAGTATTCTCAGGTATAAGTTTAACCTTTTTTTGGGCATGAGGGACTAAATTTACAAAAAAGGAACCCCCATGGAGTCCATAGTTAATCTCTTTTCAGACTCCCTAAAAGTGAAAATATGGTCGAGCGACCTTGTTTCTTCACACTCGTTAAATTGGTCAAGAAGAACATCCCTTACAGAGTCCATAGTTAAGCTCTTTTTAGACTCCCTAATAGTGAAAAGATGGCCGAGTGACCTTGTTTCTTCACACTCATTAAATTGGTCCAGAAGAACATCCCTTACAGTGTCCATAGTTAATCTCTTTTCAGACTCCCTAAAAGTGAAAAGATGGCCAAGTGACCTTGTTTCTTCACACTCGTTAAATTGGTAATGAAGAAAATCCCTTACAGAGTCCATAGTTAAGCTCTTTTCAGACTCCTTAAAAGTGAAAACATTGTTGAGTGACCTTGTTTCTTCACACTTGTTAATTGGTTCAGAAAAACACCTACTGGCATGAGTTTACCCCTTTTTTACGACCTGTAGATTAATTAGGAAAAAGGTACACCTCGAGAGATTCGTCTCACCGGGAGAGTTCTCCTCAATAAATTTCACTTTTTCAAGCTAGGAAGACTAAATCTAGAAAAAGGCACTGAGTCCATAGTTAATCTCTTTTCAGACTCCTTAAAATTGAAAATATTTTCGAGTGATCTTGTCTTTGTCACACTCGTTAAAATGGTTTTGAATATACATCTTTTAAGTGCCATTTTACCCCTTTTTGGAACCGACTAGACTACCTTCGAAAAAGGTACCCCAATGGAGTATTCTTTTATGCTTTTTTAGACTCTCTAAAAGAGAAAAACCGTACCTTCTCTGGGCTTGTTAAATTTACATTGAAGGACATTATCATTGTGTCTTATTAATCGCATTTGCATCCTTGCATCTTCTGCCTAATGCCGACTCCATGTTTCTCTCAACTAAACCATCTAAAGCATTCCTTATATGCAAGCCTTATAGCATTTTGCCTGTGCATCTTGACACCTTTACCCATGGAGGAATTTTCCCGAGTGTCCTTTTCCTTCATATCTCTCCTTTCTCTGAGCATCAGTGTGTTCCTTGTGCTTGGAACTAGTATGTTTGCGACACTTGTTCCTCCTTTGTAACATAACATTCTTTTATTCTTTTTCAAGCTTTCCAAAATTATTGAAAAAGACAAAAAAATCAAATATACCCCAAAAAGAGGAAGGGAAAAGTATTTTCTTTTGTTGGTAGCACAATGAGTCACCCCTAGAAAAAGCACATCTTTCTGTTTATTCATCAAGCTCTGGGATTTAATATGACCTTAGGAAGCTATTCTCGCTACATAGACCTATGTCCTCCTCTGTTTGGTTATTCTTCCAAACATATGGAGAGTTTGCGTTGCCTCCTGCATCGTAAACTTATGTTAATTCCATGTTATATGAGTCTCATCATTTGTCATGCTATTATCCAAGGGAATTTTTATCCAACTTGAGTCATCCCTTCTACAATTTGTCTCTTGTCCTCATGCCCAACCATCTCGAAAGTCCAATCAATTCCTTGTTCAAAATCAATGAAGTTTTTTGCACGATCACCAAGATCCTCTTGTCTATTCCCGACAAGCCATCGAAGACCTCTAGGTAGTGAATTGGTACACTCATATTACACTTCTACTTGAGTTCTGAAGATCTTGAAGTTGTTTCTCGAGCTCTGAAGGCCTCATCTCCAACCATCAGGCGTCATTGGCTTCCTGAAGATAGATATTATACATGTGTATCTTTTGATTTTGAGATGTTGATCCATTGTGTATTGTTGGCAGATACACTTTATATAGTTATATGACATGGATCTGCGATGTATTTGATTGGCAACCATGATTTTATTTCATCCTGAGCATGGGTATGCCTGCCTCAGTGAGACAAATTATTATTTTGCAGATGGCATCTCCCGAAATCTGGTCCCTGGTGTTGTGAGTGGGAAATCCCTCTATGGACTAGCACTTAGGGTTTTATCATGCATGCAGAAAAAGACCTAAAGATTCCTATTTTCTACCGTCATCCCGGACCTAATCCCCATTATTCTTAAGCAAATACGTAGTTAATAAGATCAAGTGAGCATACATTATTTCAGGAATTTGATATCAATCCTTCTTCACACTTGGTCTCTCTTTGACTACAACTCTCCTCCCAAGGATGACCTGCATTCACACAAGACAAACAAAGAACTCCACATGCATTTGATCTACAGATTAATGGGTTATATATTTAATCAATATGTACGTAATAAACCATGAAAACCTCATATGGTGGGACAGGAAAAGTACTTCTTTATTATTAACTTCAAATAAATCAACTTACAATGATGAAGCCGACCACTGCTCCACAAACCTGGTCCTGGGCTCCTCTTCAACTGTCCTCCAACTTCTTTTCTCTATACTTCTCTTTGCATAAGGATGGTTAAAGGTTGGGACAAAGGGAATGCACAATTGGGTATAGTTTCTTTACTATGATTCTCCTCTTCCAAATGGGACCCCTAACCCTTCTTTTATAGGCTAGAAGAAGCTAGGTATTTGGTTGAATTTCCGGCCATGCATGGCCGAAAGGTTTAGTTAACTTACCCAAAGATGTGTGTTCCATCAACAACTTTCCCTTTTTCATGATTTTGTAGGTACATGCGGGTTGTCTTGGGTTAGCTAGCATGTACACACGTTTAGTAATGGAGCAGGGCGCGTGGGTCTTTATAAAAGGGGTTTTTAAGAAGAGTTGTTCAACAATGTTTTGGAAAAGAAGGAATCTGAGATGGCCTGATGCCAGGTAAGCATGTCTGGTGCAAATTAGGGTTATAACAGATGCCCCCTAATGTGTGAGGTCAGAAGAGCATCTGATGGCCAAAATACATTAACAACCTTCACCGATGTGCCGAACAAGTGAGCCCATGGACCATAAATCAGGAGGTGCCGTCTGCAAAATAAGAATTGTCTCACCGAGGTGGGCATACCCATGCTTGGGATAAAATAAAATCATGGCTACCAATCAAATACACTATAGATCCATGTCATATAACTATATAAAGTGTAGCTGCGAGAAATACACAATGGAGCTACATCTCGAAATCAAAAAGATATACGTGTAGAGTATCCATCTTCTTAGAAGATGATAAGGCTTGATGGCTAGAGATGAGGTCTTCAGAGCTCAAGAAACAACTTCAAAATCTTTAAAACTTGGGTAGGAGTGTAATATGAGTGTACGAATTCACTACCCAGAGGTCTTCGACGACTCGTCAGTCATGGACTAGATAATATTGATGATCAGACTGAAGGCTTCATTGATTTCGAACAAAGACTTGATTGGACATTCAGGATGGCCAGGCATGAGGGAAATAGACAAATTGTAGAGGGGATGACTCAGGCTTGGTAAAAAATTCCCTTGGAAAATAGTACGAGAAATGATGAGACTCAGGCAGCATAGCATTAACATAAGTTTAGGAGGCAAGAGGCAACACAAACTCTCCATATGTTTGGAAGAATAACCAAACGGAGGAGGACGCAACTCTATGTAGCAAGAATATCTTCCTAAGGTTGTATTAAATCCCAAAGTTTGACGAACAAATGGATATATGTGCTTTATCCAAGGGCGACTCATTATGCTGCCAATAAAGAAAATTCTTTTCCCTTCCTCTTTTTGGGGTATATTTGATTTTTTTTGTCTTTTGCAATAATTTTGGAAAAAGAATAAAAGAATGTTACGTTACAAAGGAGGAATGAGCATTGAAAACATACAAGTTCAAGGCGTAGGGACAAGACTGATGTTCAAATTAAGGACACTCGAGAAAAATCCTCCAGGGGCCAAAGGTACAAGACGTAGAGGCAAAGTGCTACAGGGCTTGCGTATAAGGCATGCTTTAGATGGTTTAGTTGAGAGCAACATGGAGCTGACATTAGGCCAAAGACATGGGTATGTGTTATCTGATAAATCGGTAGGTGAGGACACTAACAGATCTCCCTAGATCCACTTAGATCTAGAAAAAAACACTACTCTTTCCCTGATTTGTGATCATTGAATCTACTAGTAGAGAGGAACAAGTGACATACCTTTAGATCGCTTCCTTAAGTCTTTGTTGTTCCTACTTCGCTCCGGTGCTCTCGTGCAATCATGTCCAAGACAACACAAACCAGCTAAAGTGAAGATAACAAAGTATATTCAATGCCAACCTATGCATATGATCAAGGAGTTACACAATAAAACAATAGTGATTTTATGGGAAAGGGACATGCCTCTGTATCATATTAAATGAAAGTAGAAGATTACAACCTGATCGCCTTGATGTCGCAAGCTTCCTTTCAGTGACCCTTGGTTCCAACACACACAATTGCTCTACAATCGCATGAAGAAGATCTAACACAACTTAATATGTCAAATGGGGTCTTCAAGCTTCTATCCAAGAAGAGTGCCTCACACAATTCTTTCACCAATTCTTCATCCAATCTTTCTTAACCTTTTCCATGAGAAACCTTTCAATATATAGGAGAAGGAGAGATGGTTACATGGATGAGGATGATCCCACAAAATATGAGAAGTCATTATGATGCCAACCATATGAATGCCAACTCATTTTCTATAAGATTCCCTTCTAGAACCCTCGATACTTCTTCTTTTTTCCAAGCTTAGAAACAGGTTCGCACTCTACCTATAGAGAAGTCTGCGAAAAGTTCGCACCCTAAGCATGGGTGGCCTGTGAGAATCAAGCATTCTCGCACCCTAATACACATGCAGCCTACAAAATCACTTTAAAAAATGTGTTTTTGGAAGAAGACAACAATCATTTTTCTTAGGCAAAAAGTCCTTGTTGGGAGCCTGGATACATCATTGTAGAGACATCACTAGAGTGACCAAAACCATGTGTAACAGTATGAAAATGAGATTAATAAAACACACAATGGTAACATCCTTCTATGTGAGTTTAATGAGCCTCGAGATGGTAAGCTCGACGATTTTTCATATTTAGAGAGTCTGAAAAACGTAAAAGGAGACTCCACTGGGGTACCTTTTTTCGAAGGTAGTTTAGTCGGTTCGAAAAAGGGGTAAACTAGCACCAAAAAGACATCTATTCAAAACCAATTTAATGAGTGTGATAAAGACAAGATCACTCAACCATTTTTTCATTTTTAAGGATTCTAAAAAAATCTTAACTATGGACTCCGTCAGGGATGTTCTTCTGGACCATTTTAACAAGTGTTAAAGAATAAGGTCACTCGATGATCTTTTCAATTTTAGGGAGTCTGAAAAGAGCTTAACTATGGACTCCATGGGGGTTCCTTTTTCGTACATTTATTCCCTCAGGCTTGAAAAAGGGTAAAATGATACCTGAGAGTACTCTTCTAGAGAACTGAAGTTCCTTAGAGTATACCTTTGTTCGTATAGTTGACTGTCTGGACCGAAAAATGGGTAAACTACCGCCGGATAGACGTGACTTCAAATTTCAGTTTAATGAGCTTGAAAGGCCACAATATTGCTCGACAATCTTTTCATATTTAGAGGGTCTAAAAAGGGCTTAAAAGAAGACTCATTATGTTTTTTGGGAGCCCTGAGGGTGAGGTCAAGAGTGAAAAAGGAATCATGCAAATGAGGCTCAAACTCGTAATTAGGAAAAACAACAAGGACTCCCGAGCCTACATTCATTAGTGACAACATGGACACCATAACGCAACCAGGATCTACCTAGGGCATCCATGTTCTGGTAAGATCTACCACCAAATCATGACACTTCTAAAGAAACAATGATGGTTTTGTGTCGCAACCTAATGGGATCGATCCTATGGTAAGGGGATAAAGACAACAAGATACAAAAGTTGGGGTGGAAACCTAACCTACATGCTCAAGTTGATCATCTGGATTTTCCCACGGACCGTCAAAAGTGACCCAAAGCTCCAAAAAAATGTCCTGATACTCGATCATACCCTTCCAACGCAACTCCTGAATCACTCTAAACGGTTTTCAGTTTAAAGAAAATGATAAGGGGGGCCAAAAAAGTGACAAAAAGGGGCCAAAAAGACTATAAATAGAACCTGGCAGCTCATTATCACCATTGCTGATTTGGAAATTAACTCTGGAGAAAAAAAACCCCTTTGATAAAAGTGGTGATTCCGGGAGCTACAGTGGACGAAACGACCATCCGTCTGGACCAAGTAAGTATAAACTCTCTCCTCTTGCAATTTAAATCTTTATTTATGCTTTTGATTTCAAGTTTTGGGGCGGCGTCGACCTTCAAAAGGTCGGCCCTAGGTCCATGCGGGTTGTCTTATGACAGTTTGCATGTACACTCGGGCAGAGGAAAAACTGCATGCGTGTACACGTGAATGTCATCATTACAGCCCGCGTGGACCCCTTTATTTAATGAAAAAATAAAAAAAAACAAAGGTTAACCCTCCTAAACTTGGTGTTTTGCAGGATGTATATTCACTGGAGGGAAAGAGAGCATGAGGAGGTTAGTGAGTTGGTCGGGGAAGACCCCAATGCTATTGCTACCTTAATGCAATGTGGGCTACTCAAGTTCTTCCTATGTCCTTTTCTGTGGGCACAACCTAGGCTACTGAATGCCTTGGTTCATTATTGGCATCCTGATGCAAAGGCCTTTATGTTAGAGGGGAATTCACTGGTGCCTACAACATAGGAAATATATTTTTTGACTGGCCTTTCTAGGAGAGGGGAACCAGTCAATTTTCAGACATTTCCTTCGGGGCCTCATAACATATTGGAATTGATAGGACTTTCTTGTGAGGCTGGTACAGACCAATCGAGCTCACAGGTGCCCATAAGCAAGATCACAGACTTATCACTACAGGAGATTGTGTTTCTTATTGGGCGGATGACTGGTTCTATGGCTCTACATCAGGCTTCTTGTGCACAAATGAACTATGAAGTCCAGTTCTTAAATGCACAAATATTTGACTGGAGCACTACACTGCTAGATTGTATAAAGAGGCAACTGACAAATTGTCGGTTGCGAACGCAGAGGAGCTTTGGGTTCGGGACAATTCTATGCTCTTTCTTCTTTGAAAGAGTTCTGAGTTTCAGTCCTCGAGTGGTGGTACGAGGACATCAAGCCTCTCTTCTTGCAGTTTGTAGATGGGCAATGTTACTGCCATGACAGGGTGGTGGAAGGACCAATGAGTCCTTTGATGATGATTTCTTTGCTTGGTTGTCGCGAAAGATCCCAATCATAGAGGATTACCCTTATGCTGGTATTGATTTCTCGAGAGACCTTGAGATACTGGTACCTCCTGGCGAGGAGCAAGGAGAGATGGGTAAGTTTGCATCATTGTTTTTTTTTTTTGTGAAACATATGTAATTTTTATGTTGTTTTTTTTATATATAATTTTTTTACACCAGAGTATTTGACAGATATGTGTTTATTATGTGCATATGTGGGACCAGTGCAACCTATGGATTATGCGAGGAACATATGTCGTCTTTAGCCAGGGGTCACACCTACCGCCGCAAGGGGACCAACAACAACATGAGAGCTTCCAGCCGGTGAGGCTGAGAGGGTTTTGAGACGAGTCGAGTGAAACTTTACCTCGCTCACCTGCACAGTCCCTATGGTAGAGATTGAGGATCTTCCACCATCTATGCAACCTCATGTAGTGGGGGCACCACGGACGTGGGTCCAACTGTTTTGGAATTTGGCAAACGCTGTTGATCATTACAACAGGGCCCACAGGCCCTGACCTTAGTTAGTCTAGACTTTTCACGTGCCGAGATCACTGCTTGTATATTTTTTTTGAGGGCATAAGCCCCATGACTCGTTACTGGTCATACTTTTGAGGCGCTTGCATCCACCTATGTACTCTGATGATTATGATATTATATATGGATTTTTTTGTCCTTTTGTCTCTTATGGATCATATTTTCCTTTAAAAATGTATTTACATGTTTATGTGTATGTCTTTTTATATGTGTGCGAGATGCCAGTTTAAAATTTTATTAGCTAGAGTATCTGTAATTTGGTTTAATCTCCTAGGAACATGAAAATATGTAATATAATCAAAGCTTCATTCTAAGAGACGTACCCTAAGGAATCGTCGGTGTAAAGTTGGATCATGAACACAATAGACTCTATTTAACTGAGACATAACCAACTGAGCATCTAAATAGACTCAGAGATGAGAGAAACCGAATGACAGGGTTTCACAAAGGAACTCAATAACTACACTGTACTTAGAGACATTGTTTGTGGTGTCACCTAAGAATATACCTCTGGAAGATAATAACTGACCTCAAGGTGTAAAAATTACCCAAGTTGCGGAGGCAAGCCTCCGAGTGTGCCGGATAGCCCCGTCTACGTACCCAATGAACACCTCTGATTCACTTGACATCTGCCACAATGATGAAAGATAACATCAAAAATGACACGTCCATAATACTAAAAGAAACTAGAAAGTAATAATACAAAGACTATACATATGTTACAAAAAGTTACCCAAGGTGACCTACCTATGAGTAATACTTCTTGAGGTAGAGCCCATTTCTAGGCTCCGCCAAAGAATTTCCCTCAAGTCAACCAGACGATAAGCACCCTTTTGTAGAACCTATTTTATGATGAAAGGTCCGAACCACATGGGTTTGAATTTTCCTGTTCCCAGGGGGTCCTTATCTTGGTCATAGACTAGGACAAGGTCGCCTTTAGAGAAAATATGAGGATGAGCAAACTGATCATACTGGCACTTGACTTTATGTTTGTGAGCCTCATTGGCTAGGGCTGCATCACGACACTTCTCATTGAGCTTGTCAAGGTATAATAATCGTTCTTCAAGTGGATAAGTGTCTGGCAATAACTATACTTCCAACTTTAGGGACGGGATCTGAAATTCGATAGGCAAGACTACTTCCAGCCTGTAAACGAGTTGAAAATGTGAGAAACCGGTTGCAGTCTTAACAGACATTTGGTAAGGCCATAATGTCGAGTACAACATCAAATGCCAATTTGACTTGGCTGCGTTGATCGTTCGCTGTAGGATGGTCTTAAGAGATTTATTTACAGCTTCCACCTGACCATTTGCTTGGGGGTAGTAGGGTGATGAATGTTCTTTATGCAACCCAAGGTTTGATGTTAACTCAGTCATCATCTGGTTCTGAAAGTGACTACCATGGTCAGTGACAATCTCTCTCAGGACGTCGAACCTTGCTATTAGCTGGTTGAATAAAAAGGTAGCCGCAATCTCTCCATCATCTTTAAACATTGGCATAGCTTCAACCCACTTTGTGAAGTATTCTACGGCTACAATGATATAACGATGCCCCCTTGCTCAAGGAGGGTTGCATGTAGTGTAATCAATCCCCCACTTGGTGAAGGGACCAACTGTGATGATAGGAAACATGGGAGTGGGATGTGCCCTCATCTTCTAAGAGAAGATCTGACACGGGTGGCACTTCTTGACCAATTTGATACAATATTTGATTAGTGTCAGCCAAAAGTAACCTTCTCGTAAAATATTTTGGGCTGTTTCCAACCTAGACAAATGACCGCCACATGCTCCGGTATGGAAATAGTTAAGCGTGATAACTGCTTCTTCGTGAGTGAGACATTGACGCAGGATGCAGTCTACACCTCTTCGATACAACGTATCATCGGGTATGAGATAATTCTTGGCTTGATGGCGTATACGGTGACACTCATCACGAGAAGCAAAGGTGGGGCACTTCAAAGTCTGGATATAGATAAGTACATCTCCGTACCAGGGATCCGAAAATGTGATAAAAAACATATCTCCTCTGATAGGCGACTCTTCAGGCACACCATCACCTGACTCAACCGGAAGTTCTGAAATAAGTTCTACGAAGACTAGTGACTTTTTGGATTTTTCTGAAACAAAATCTAAGTCAAATTCCTGGAGGACGACTATCCATCTACTGATATTTCCTCCTATTACCCGTCATGTCAACATGTACTGAAATGGATTCACAACAACAATGATGGTGGTCTTGCGAAACATAACATAATGACATAACCGTTGAACATCATGGACTGCTGCCAACGCAAGTTTTTCGATATGAGAATAATTGAGTTCCGGTTCGACTAGGCCTCGACTCAGGTAATAGATCACATATTCTAAGAACAAATCATCTTTCTGAACTAAGAACATGCCGATGGTTGACTCTACTACAACCAGATATAACAAGAAATCTTTGTTATAGTTAGGTGGCCGAAGCAAAGGGGTAGTTATGAGGGCATGTTTCAATGCGTTGAAAGAGCATTGAGCAGCATCGTCCCATTGAAAAGGAACGTCTTTATTCAGTAAGCACATAAAGCCCTTTGTGATCTCGGAATTTGGCGATGAAACGTCTTAAAATGTTTTTCTTGCCCTGTAGACTCTGAAGTTGAAGGATTGTGCGTGGGGGAGACAACTGAATTATTGCCTCAACCTTGAGAGGATCAACCATGATCCCTGTTGTTGACACTATGAAACCTAAAAAATGTCCTGATGTTATGCAAAAGTTGCACTTATTTCGATTCAAGCGAATCCGGAAGTAGCAACATCGCTCAAAGATAAGTCGGAGGTGTGTGGGATGATATGTTCTCTTGCGAGATCGAGATGCTAAATCATCTAAATAGGCCTCGACTATATGCTTGAGATCATGGAAAGAAAAAGACATGGCCCGCTGAAAGGTTGCTCCAACGTTTTTGAGAGAAAAAGACATCTTACGATACGGAAATGTACCCCATGGAAAAATGAATGTCGTTTTGTGATGGTCTTCAGGTTTGATTTGTATTTGATTATATCCTGAAAAACCGTCCATGAAAAAGAAGGCCTCGCAACTTGCACATTCATCAATTATTTGGTCGATGAATGGTGTGGGAAAATTATCTTTTAGACAGGCCTTGTTCAAATCATAGAAGTGCATACATGCATGAATCATGCCCTATTTCTTATTGACTGGCAGAGGATTTGACACCCATTGGGTCAAATGGATAGGATAGATAAAACCGGCTTTTAGCAGTTTCTCAACTTCAACTTTAATGGTTGCTTCTTTCCTAGGATTAACTAGATGAAGCTTCTGCCGAACAAGCTTGGCATGTGGATAAGTTGTGATTTCATGTTCGACTAGTTTTGGATCGATGCCTGACATTTCCTCATAAGACTAGACAAAAACATCGCAAAATTATTTAAATAGATTTGTGTAGATTTGAATCTTTTCAGGGGAGTAGTTAGCTCCGACAAAAACAATCTCCACGATTCCAGGGATTCTGGAGATATTGATCGATATGGTTTTAGTGATGGTTTCCATATTACCCTCGGCATAAACCTCATGTGTAGCTAAAGGATTAATAGGACAAGACCTATCTCCAGTCACAGTCAAGGTGAATTCTCCGGCTTCGATTCTGCTTAACTCTGCGAGGAAGTATGATCTGTGATGGAGATTGTCCCAGGGTTTGTCCGGACTATTGGACAACTGAGAGGGGGGGGGTGCATCATTTGTTACAGTGATTAAACAATTATGCTTATTTTAAAGTCTTTGCAGAAACACTTAATGGAAATCACAATAATGCAGGGAGGTAAGCAATAGAACATTCGACATCAGTCATACATATGAAATATACAGAGACATATATTTCTTGAGGAAACCCATAAAGGGTAAAAACCTCTTCTTCTTTATATGATAAGTAATCTTTACATTTTTTACATTATCATACTTATGAGCACCAACTCATAATGAGGCTACTACCTCTATTTTGCAAGCTGCTACTTGCTGAGAGAACCAATTCTCTAGATTCTCTAGAACCAACTAGAAGGAAGCACCAACTCCCTAGTTTCTCTAGCACCCACTAGAAGGAAGCACCAACTCCCTGGTTTCTCTATCACCCACTAGAAGGAAGCACAAACTCCCCGGTTTCTCTAGCACCCACTAGAAGGAAGAACCAACTCCCTGGTTTCTCTAGCACCCACTAGAAGGAAGAAACAACTCCCTAAGTGTTCTAGCACCAACTGGATGGAAGCACCAACTTCCAGTCACACAGGCACCAACCTGTATAACAGAGAACAACAATTCTCCCTTGGACCACCCTACCACCCTGGTTTCTTTGGATGCAACCAGATGGAAGCTACAACTCTCTGTGTTCAAGCACCCACTTGAACCTCTAAGGACAACAATCCTCCCTAGCACCTCCCTACCACCCTGAGATATAAATATTTGCTACTTAAACTTATTATAGTGATATAATGTTATCAATGGCTTACCAATCTCATCACTGTTCTACTACACTACGCTGCTCTGTTTGCATCAGTGTCTTCCTACACACTTTTCTTACGCTTTATGTTCTTCTGCCTTTTATGCTATGCGTGCCATGTCCATTCAATGCACCATTCCTCTTCTGTGCATTTTAGCTACTGCACTCAGCCTCCTTCTACACACATGAATCACTCTCAACAACAACCCAATCTCTTCTCTATCCTACGTTTTTATACTATCTTTGCATCTTCTACATCCTCTATGCACAATGATTATACATCCTCTCCATGTCGAGTGATCTACCTGATCATCATTGCAACTCTTCAAATTCTCTGGCAGTTGCACCCATGCGTTCATCATCACTGGGCGTTATGCCGAGATTCCTTAGCCTCTCCAGTAGTCGAGACTCTTTGTCTTCTCTGTAATAGTCCAACTCATTCCTTATGTTGTAGTTCCAGGCTCCAATGGTCTTCCATCTGTCAATAGACTCTATGAACAATCTTCATTCCATTGGAAGATGCTTCGAGACTCTTCATCTTCTCTAGAGATCACCCTGAAGTCTCTTCGAGTCCTCTCACATAAACCATCATTCGTTTCTGGTAGTTACACTGTCACAGTCAAGCTCATTCCTTCTGTTGCAGTTCCAAGCTCCAACAATCTTACATCTATCAATAGCCTCTATGAACAGTCTTCATTCCACTGGCAGATGCCTTGAGACTCTTCAGCTCCTCTAGAAATCACACTGAGGCCTATTTGATTTTTCTGTACAGAAACAATCAGTGGTTTCTGGTAGTTACATTGTGAACCTCTTGAGCCTTATGCCTTTGGCACCATTCACCTTTCCCTTCACATGTGGCCTCAGGCGGTGACCACATGCCTGTTCAAAAGGTGCTTTCGCAATTCACATTTTGACAATTCTTGTTGTGAGGCATCTCGACTCTTCAAGTCGCGATCTACAAAATGGAGATTATCTTCGTTCTAGCTCCTCCCTTGAGCCTTCGTCGATGTGACCATATGTTATGACCAGGGTCCAATTCTGAACACACATTTCACATTTCGTGTTTCGGGGATTCTGTGAAAAGTCGTCTCAACTCTCCATGTCCCAAAATCCGAAATGGAGCTTGTCTCTTCGAGCTCTTCTCTACATCTCTTCAACGATGTGACCACTGACGGTGACCAAGCGCTTATCCATAAAGTGCTTTCACAATTTCAGATTTCGACATTCCAACATTTCTGTGTTCCTGTGGTGAAGTTTCTTGATGCTCCATGTCGCAGTCCCTGAAACTCTGAAATGGAGCTGGGTTGCACTAGCTCCTTCCTCCATCTTCCGCAGATGTGACCACTCACTGTGACCGCAGCCTTATTCGAAACTGCATTTCACAATTTCGTGTTTCGTGAATTTTTTTCAAGTCACTCTGACTCTTCCAACTCCTGATCACGAAATGGAGCCTTGCAACTTGCAAGATCCTTCCTTCACATGCCCATAGTTGTGACCAAGTGTTTATCCATAAAGTGCTTTCACGATTTCGCATTTTGGCATTTCGACACTTCGACATTCCTATGAATAAGTGTTTCAACACCTCCAATATCCCGGTATCCAAAACTCTGAAATGGAGTTAGATCAATGGTCCACAATCTCCCTTTGATCAATGACTCAGATTAAGTCATGGTTTCACATTTCGTGATTTCGACATACTTTTTGTGAGTGTTCTTGACACCTCCAACTCCTGGTATCCGAAACTCCGAAATGGAGTCGGATCAACGGTCCACGATCTCCCTTTGATCAACGACTCAGATTAAGTCATGGTTTCACATTTTGTGATTTCAGAATACTTGTTGTCATTGTTCTTGACACCTCTAATTCCCGGTATCTGAAACTCTGAAATGGAGTTGGATCAACATTCCATGATCTCCCTTTGATCAGATGGCTAAGATTATTTCGTGATTTCGCATATCACGAGTTCGAGAGGTTAGGGAACCCCATTTCTTTGACTTTCCAGTCAACGAAAGGATGATATTTCGCCACGTATACTTCTTGGATCGATGGTCCAGATTTTATCGTGATTTCGCAACTCCACGAGCTTTCATTGTGCCTGATCAACGGTCCAGATCAATCCTCGATCTGACGGCTAAGATTATTTCATGATTTCAAGAGGTTAAAGCACCTCCTGTCTGGATTCAGATCTGACAGTCATCAGGAATTCTGAATGGGATCCAATGATCACTGTTTCTCTTCATTGTTACGCTTCTAATATTTCCATGCCATCATCACTGCTAATCTTCCTTTCCTACATGTTTTCCATTACTGTCTCCCAACTGTAAACCTGCCAATGTCGCTACTATTCTTGCCTGTAACCATACCTTTGTTGTTGTTTTCCCTGCCATCAATAACTGTAAGCATGCTGTCGTTGTTGCCATTCTTTCCTGTAGACATGCCACCATTGCTATTGTTCTTGCCATCAATGACAAGCACGCTCTTCTTGTAAACATGCCAACACAGACTAGTCATTGCTTCAATTAGTGCTTCATCGGAGGGATAGACTAAGTCTAATGAATCAGTGTCAATGAGAGAAGCCAAAATAGGCTCTGGAGGTTGATCAAACTCTTGTGCAGGAGTTGGATTTGTGTCGTTCGAAGCTTGCTAGACTAAAGAGTATGCAACTTCAGTTGTGGACAAGGGCATGGACATGCCTGGGTGCCCTGTCCCCTCCATCGTGGCCGATGGGGAAGGGAGTATCCACAGATCATTGAAGTAAGTCATGCGAAATGATGAAACTTGGAAAATATCAACCTTATGGTGGTTAGATATGAACTTGACATTGCCTTGAGGGGGCGGGTAATCGAAGGTACCCATCAAAGATGGGCACAAACCAACCCCTATGTTGACTATGCCTGGTTGGGGATTATCAATCACTGAGACCGCATATACCCCCAATGAAGGGTCAGGTCTGGAGAAAGACAATTGATCAATGGTCACAATCCGATCCTCATGTGGAAACAACAAGACCTGGAAAACTGTAGCAACCACTGCTTGCATGGCGTAAGTACAACTCCTTCCTAACAAGATATTGTAGTCGAGGGATGCATGGACTGCTTCTACCTAGATGCACATGGTCTTCCCTCCTAACTACATAGGAAAAGAGGGAATGATACCATGTGGTTAGAATGAATGACCGTCGAAAGCAATGAGAAGAGTAGGTGACAGAGATAAAATGGGCTGGCCAATGGCCTTCCAACATTCCAATGACATAGCGCATGTCGAGGCACCCTCATCAACCACTGTGCGGAAAATATTCTGAGTAAACGTTTTCATGGGGTAAGCCACTACTATCTGAAATGCTACGTGGTAAGATAGGAGAGGTTTTAAGTTAGTTGTATCCATCATGATGGTACCCATATTACAGGTCTTGGTAGATCCTAAAGCGGCTAACAAAGCTTTCCTCTGGGAAGGGCAGATTTGGAGGACCTCCAAAGCGGACATCGCACAAGGGGTTTGGGACAAATCCTCCACCACATAATAGTTCTGCGTGACCCTTTCATTTGGGTTGTGAGAAGCTTTTTTGAACGTGCCTTTTAGGATGCATGTCATTGTTTTTCCCAAAGTCTTCTCAATCTGGAGAGGAAGAGATGGGAGTTCGACTTCTTTGCCCTTCTTAGAAGTTCTTGGTTTACTGTAGTCATGCTCTCTAGTCAATATAAAAGCATGACCCTTCATCATATACACATTCGCGGATGCGGGATTGTTCGAAGATGAAGAGGGTCCTTGAATGCCCCCTTCTGTGCTTGTAGAGGCTTGGGTTAGGTTTTGCCCATGTTGAAATGGATTGGTTAACACAACAGGCTGTTGCTGTGTCAAAAATTTTTGGGCCTCTCCAAGCTAAAGACATTGGTGGGTCGGGTGGTCTTCTGTGCACAGGTTGCACAGATACCGCGCCTTTCTTTTCTTAGTATTTCCCCTGCCAACATTATTAGTGGGTTTCTTATCCCCCTTACTCTTCTTTCATTTTTTTTTTTCTTTCCTTCAGGCTGCTGGGTGGCCTTTGGATTTGTCGATTGCATTGTGTGTACATCTGACATTTTAGTAGGGGGAGGAGCCAAAACAATAGTTTGGCTGGCCGATGTCTGTTGTATAGACAATTGCTGCAATGGCTTTGTCAGTTGCTCAACGAGCTTTGTTTGTGTTGAACCAACAATACCATCGGCATGTGGTCCATCTCTCTGTCTGGTTTTATCAAGTATTGAGCATGGTGCATCTGGAAAGATCTCATATAATAAACCAAACTGAGAATAGACTAGCTCAAGCTATTGAGCTCTCATGATGGCGTCTTCTTTGGAAAACACTCTCGACGTCGCGACGTCTTTGGATAACTGTGGGAAAAAAGACTTAAGGAACTACTCGAGCATGAATGCTGGTGGGACTGGCACCTTAATCAGACTCTTCTAGCATCTCCATTCTCATATTTGATCAGAGATATGGTTCGCTTTTATGTGTGTGGAATTGGCCAGAAATTATGTGCCAACGTTGTATCTCATAGGTAATTGGAAATGGTTTAGGAAAGCCATTGCCAATTCGCCAAAGGAAGAGTATGTTGAGCGGTCGAGCTCAATGTACCATTTCATGACACTCCCAATGAGAGTGCCTTGAAACAATCATAACTGTACAGAGTCATCTTTCAACAAGTTAGATGAGCACCAAAGATGGAAGGTGGTCACATGATCTCTTGGATCTTCGTTAGGATTTGCTTCGAACTTTGGTATGTCCGAAGGAAACTTTGTCGGCATAGGGGGCCAATGCGGATCGTGACAGATAGGGTCATTCAACAACCTCGTCAAGTCTAGCAAATGAAAGGTTTCCAAGAAAGGTATTTTGGGTTGTTGGTGATAACGATGGAAAAAGGGACTTGGAGTTTGACTGGCACCAGGTTGCTAGGAAAAGTTCGGCTGCTGGCCAGGGTTCTGGTAAAAGCCATGTCCATGACCAATGTATGGATTCTGCGTGTGAGGAGACATCATCTGCTGATTCCAAAAATAGGACGTAAATAGTTGGGCGTGCATTACATTCAAAGGACTTTGGGAAGGGTTGCCCCATGCCGATCCCATGGTGATAGGAATAGTACCTTGTCTGGGGTTCCATTGGTTGTGAAAAGAATTTCCCTAGATCAACATTCCCGACGAGGGAACTAATCCTTGCCAAGAATTCCAAGGCCCTGATGCGGAAGAAGTTCCTAGGTTTGCCCCCTGTGCAGGAATAGTATCTTGCATAGGAATAGGTTTTCCATAACCATGATTGCCCCCATTCAGGAAAGCAACTGACGAGAAAACATTGTTACCAAACACATCGAACAAAGAAAATGGTGTCAAACCTATCGACATATTATGAGAAGGTGGTCCTTGACTCCCTGCTCCAAATAAACTATGGTGTGTAGGTGGCCCGTCAGATTGCTGGTGGGTGCCACCAAGCGAAGGGGACGAAGGAGGTATATGACCTCCCCTGTAAGGGAAAGCATGAAAAGGAGTTGAAGTGTCCCCCATGTGGCCTTGCAGAGGAGCGTTAGAGTTCTCTGCCCCTAGACCTAAAGTCTGTGAAGTGGAGTAGGAAAGTATAGGACTTGTACCTGAGCTAGGCATCCCGTATGAGAATGGAGGGCCTGTCACACTTGGTGTGAAAGGGGTTATGGCCACCGCCATAGACGGGATCAGACCACTATGTGAGGTAGAGGCAGTCAATACCATGGTGGCTTGGACTGGTGACGGTGGTTTAGGACGTGGAAACTCTCCTGTGGTGACAACTGTAGTGGGAATTGAAGAATTCCCAAAAGGAGTGACAACATTTATTTCCATTGTTGTGTGCAACACTGTTTGGCACTCGTAAGGGTGAATCCGTACGATGATGGGTGCCAAAATATCAGTGGTTGGAGTTTTAGATGGACCACGAGCTTTTTCTTCAAAGTCTAAAATGGTCATTTCCTCTGGATGTTGGTCGGGTACAATTTCTTGTGACCCGGTCACTTCAAAAGACCCTTGTTGGTCTAGATTTCACCTTAGTGGTGGTGGAGGTGGCTCCAGTGTAATCGGTGATAGGCCCAAAATCCTTCGTGACCGGCAGAGCTCATGATCCTCCACTGTGTGAGAAGATCAAAGACACCCTAGGGCTTTCTATTCGTTCAAAAAAAAACACACACTAAAAAAGTCCCTCCAAGATAAAACAAACAAACACTAAACTAATTGGAAGAGCAGTTACAACAAACAACACTAGAGAAACTTACCAGTGCAAGTGCAACTTGAACATGGAAGCACCCTCTGGGTATACTCTGAAAATCATGGCCTGATGTCTATCCTAGGTACTGCGGTATACCCCAGTAGTCACATGTGTATGTCTCTAGAAAGATAGGCAACTAGGTTGCCAGCGCGCGAACAATCACCGGGCGGGTACAGTCGAAAGTCAGGTAGACCACAATGAGTAGGGTATAGAGCCCGAAACCTGTCAAGGGTATTGAAGGCAAGTGGTCTGGAAGAAAAATAAGGACCTCGAACGGATTCGAGACCCACAAAGCTCTGTGGCAAATGCAATTGACGGAATCCCAAGACAAACCCTCTATATGTGTTCTCCACTAGGATTGGTCCAACTTTGGAGGGGTTATCTCCGCTACCTTTCTGCATGCGACCTTGCATTTAGCCCCTATGTTAGAGGGGGGTCCCGGATAAATTTCATGATACTGGACTTTGACACTCCCTAACTCAGACTCCAATGTTTGATTTTAATGGCCTTGAAGAGTTTCCTCTCCAATCTAATTCAAGGCCCTAACCCTAAACTAGTTGGTTGACCCTACAAACATAAAAAGTCTAATGAATTTTAGATTTAGCATTAATTTTTATGTCTTGTCTTAAGTCAAAGGTTATGAAAGTGAAACTAGTGATGTTTGAAAGACGAAATCAAAATAAATAGAAAGCTGGAAACAAAATACCTTCACTTAACTCAAATCTTAAACAACTTTTCAAACTTAAATTTTTTCTAAGATCTTTGAACAACAAACTCAAAGCAAGATTTCACTTGACTACGAGCTACTTATGATCTAAGTAAACCGTCAAGAACTTATGAAAGCAAAGAATTTTCCTTGGTTACTAATGCAAAACAACACTTTTTAACCAAACAAAGAAATAAAAGCTTTTTTCTTTTTTCTTTTTATTGGAATGCTCACAAAGAAAAAAGGAAAAATATCACAAAGAGTTACTTTAAAAATCACACACAAGCAAATTAAAATTGGACTCTCACACTTGTCTAAAAACCCTATAAAAGGAAAATTTAAGGAAAACTTCTGAATGAAAAAGAAAGCTATTGCTGTGATCAAACCTAAGTTACTAACTGCTATGACAAAGACCCAAAACCTTAGAGGTATAAATCTTGTCAAAGGAAAGGATGACTGCCTCACCTTCAAAAAAAAATTTCTTCACAAGCACCCTACTGACAGTTCAACAACAAGCGTGTGCACACGAGCTGTGTAAAGTCAGAGCGCATGTACACGCGTGCTGGCCTTATACATGTCATGTGTATCTATGAAACTTTGAGACAAATGAAAGGCCAAGCAATCCAACCCAGGTAGAGACCACTGGTACTAAGAACCAGGATCTCTTGAAGACTTAGACACTTACTTTAATAGAAAAAAGAAAACAATTCAAGGGAAACTTCATAGAACAAACCAATCTGAGGTGAAACCTAAGCTATAGACTGCAAACAACAAAGACTAGAAAGAGTTCCAAAAAACCCTTGAAAAGGACTATTACTGACAGGGGAGAGGATGAGTGCCTCTCTAAAAGAATTTTTCTAGAATCATACACGCGACTGACACTTCCTCAACTAGCATGTACACGTGGGATGTGAGAAGGTAGGGCGCAGGTACATGCATGCATAACTTATACAGGCTGCGTGTACCTCTGTGGGTCTTGGAAATGAAAAAAAAAAACACAGTCAAGCAAAGAAATAGAGATAACTGGTATGGAAGACCAGAATCTCTGTTAGCTTAGACTTTTGTAAAAACTTTAAAAATAAGGAATGAAACCATTTTTTAAAAATACCCAAGAAAAATATTCCTAGAAACCCTAGAGTCCCCAGTATGGTTGCCAATTCTGTTGTGAGTGGGAAATCCCTCTACGAACTAGCACTTAGGGTTTTATCATGCATGCAGAAAAATACCTAAAGATTCCTACATTTTACCGTCATCCCGGACCTAATCCCCATTATTCTTAAGCAAATACGTAGTTAAGAAGATCAAGTGAGCATACCTTATTTTGGGCGTTTGATATCAATCCTTCTTCACGCTTGGTCGCTCTTTGATTGCAACTCTCCTCCCAAGGCTGACCTACATTCACACAAGACAAACAAAGAACTCCACATGCATTTGATCTTCAGATTAATGGGTTAGAGATTTAATCAATATGTACGCAATAAACCATGAAAAACTCATATGGTGGGACGAGAAAAGTACTTCTTTATTATTGAATTCAAATAAATCAACTTACAATTATGAAGCCGACCACTGCTCCATGAACCTGGTCCTAGGCTCCTCTTCAACTGTCCTCCAACTTCTTTTCTCTATACTTCTATTTGGATAAGGATGGCTAAAGGTTGGGACAAAGGGAATGCACAATTGTGTATAGTTTCTTTACTATGATTCTCCTCTTCCAAATGGGACCCCTAACCTTTCTTTTATAGGCTAGAAGAAGCTAGTTATTTGGTCGAATTTCCAGCCATGCATGGCCGAAAATTTTAGTTAACTTACCCAAAGCTGTGTGTTCCGTCAACAACTTTTCTTTTTTCGTGCTTTTGTAGGTACACACGGGCTGTCTTGGGTCAGATAGTGTGTACACGTGTTCAGTAATGGAGCAGGGCATGTGGGTCTTTATAAAAGGGGTTTTTAAGAAGAGTTGTTCAGTAGTGTTTTGGCAAAGAAGGAATTTGAGATGGCCTGATGCCAGGTAAGCATGTCTGGTGCAAATTAGGGTTATAACACCTGGGCTCACTTGCTTCATACGTTGGTGAAGATTTATAATGTATTTCGACCATCAGATGCTCTTTTGAACTCACACATTAGGGGGCATCTTTTATAACCCTAAATTTCACCATACATGCATACCTGGCATCAAGCCATCATACTTGCCATTTTTTTCAAGCCATCACTAAATAACTCTTCTAAAAAACCTTATTTTTGAATATGTACGCATCTTGAACCACTAATTCCCACGCGTGTATGATTTCTGCACCACTACAACTCGCATACGTACGCTATCTACACCATTACAAACCACGTATACTCACAAAAATTACAAAAAATAAAAAGTTGCAAGGGGATACAAGCTTTTGGGTAGTTTCCTAACCAATTGACCACCCATAGTCTATCACCCAACCAAATAAATATATTTTTGGAATATAAAAGAAGGTGTTGGGGTCCCTTTCCTACAAGAATAATGAGAGCAAAGAAACTTTTCTGATTTCAGTATTCCCCCTTGCCCCAATTATCTGCAACCACATTGTGATTTTGAGCCAGAATTCCTTATTCCAACCCTTTTTTCTCCATTGCAAACCTTTTTCCATTTCCCCAGAGAGAACTAAAGAGGAGAAAGACATGTGGAAGCAGTTGGAGCTTGGTGAAGAGGAGCCCATGACCGAGTTCGAGGAGAAGTTTTTGGTCTCATATTGTAAGTAACTCAGTGAGATTAATATAAAGAAGCACTTTTTCCATCCCGCCAAATGATGTCTTCAATGTTTATGATTTATTTATATTTTGTTATTATATTTAACCCACTAATCAATATATAGAATGCATTCTTGTAGTTTCTTGTTTGTATTTTGGTGAATGCAGGTTGGCGTTGGGAGGAGATCTAAAGTCGAGAAACAACATAGAGCAAAGGGATTGACACCGGATGCGGGGTTTAAGGTAAGCCTATCTAATCCCTATACTATGTATTTTATGCATGATTGTGGGGTAATGTCTGGATAGTGTTAAAAGTAGGATACTTTAGATGGTTAGCTCTACCTGCATTTTAGAACCCTAGTGTATTCCGTAGGGGATTTTCCCACTATAGCAGGTTTGAGGCCGCTCCAAGCCTCATAGGGGGTCTTATCCTTGACATATCTATGGGGAGATATGTTTTGGATGTATGTTGCACTGTTAAGTGTTTCGTCCCATAGCCTCTCTGGTAGTGAATTTGCATGAAACATGCAAGATGCCATCTCCTTTAGAGATCAGTTTTTCCGCTCAGCAACTCCATTTTTCTACGGAGTATAGGGAACTGTGTGTTGCAACTGAATCCCTGCCTCATGGAAAATATTGCGGATCTCATGATTCACTTAATCTCCCCCATTATCATTTCAGAGGACTTTGATCTTCTTTCTGGACTGTGTCTCAACCAGGGCTTTGAAATATTTGAGGTGTTGAAAGACCTCATATTTTTTCCTGAGAAAGTATATCCAAGTAAAATGTGAGAATCATCAACAAAAATGAGAACAAACCTCACTTTGCTGATGGAAGGATGTGTAAAAGGACCCATGAGGTCACTGTGGATCATATCTAAAGGTGCGGAATCTCGCTGAGACTTTCCCTTGTCGAATTTCTCTTGAGGGTGTTTTCTGAGAACACATCCCTCACATACTCCCTTGGAGAAATGGATGTATGGTAAACGATCAACTAATATTTGCTTACTAAGTTATTTCATGTATCTAAAATTCAAATGTCCAAACCTTTTGTGCCATATCCTACTACTTTCATCAGCATGAGTAAGTAGTAAAGCAGAATCATGTTCAATGCATTCAAAAAATGTATACATTCTAGACTGATGATTTACCTCACTGGTAGCAACCCTAGAGTTGGTTTTCATGTTGTATATGTCCATGCCATTTGGTGTGAATAATAATTTCTTTCCGGTGCTGGAATTCGTCATCTGATACATGGAGAGAAGGTTGACAGAAAGCTTGGGAACATGCAACACTTTCTTGAAACTTTCGTTGGTGAGTTCGATCCTTCCTTTTCTGGTGACTTCGACAGAAGAGTTATCCCCCATCAAAATAAGAGGACATTTGCATGCATCCAAAGAAGAGTATACTACTTTTGAGGTAGCCATGTGATGTGATTCTCCTGAATCGACAATCCAAGCATCGGGAGAGGAGTTGATGGCAATCAAGGCATGGCTAGAATTTCCTTTCTTGGAATTCAGATCTTCTAACTTCTTATTCTTGGAACCCTTGGGGATGCGGTCTCCAAGGTTGTTTTGCTGAAGTATTTGAGACATCATATTTACTTTTGTTTGCATGCATGTGAATTTCGAATGGAATCCTTTGTGACAATATGTGCATTTCTCCCCTTTTCTTCCCTTTTCTCCTTTGGATCTGGAGGCATTAGTGAAGGGTTTTGTGTACCCTTCCTTCTTCGGATGTGAATGATATTTCCATTTGTATTTATATTTAGATTTATGATATTTGTGGCTGCCATATTGCATAGTGAGTGCATGCACCTTTGGGCCTTTTATTGTTTCCATGTTAATGAGCTTGGTCTACTCTTGTGTCAGGGATTCGATAAAGTCCTCAAGAGAAGGCATCTTCCAGACGGATCCAGAGGCGAATATGAAAATATGGAATGTATATACAAATATAGAGAATTCATGACCAAGCTTGGAGAGAATGGTGAGAATCATTTGTTTCCCCTCCTTCAATTTGTCAACCCCGCAAGGTTTGAGTTGTGACAATAAATCCTTGAATTTTGTAAAGAAATATTGGATATTCTTGAATCTTTTTGGATCCAATGTAATCAGTTCCACCTCCAACATGTGTCCCCTCATATCATCCTCTTTTCCAAAGAGACCTTCCAATGTGGTCCAGGCTTCATTGGGAGTCTTACAAGAAGATATATGAAAAAGGATATCGGGATAAATAAGATTGCAAATTGTTCCGAGTGCCTCATCCTTGTGATTTAAGTACTTGGATTTTTATATGGATGATGTTGGCTTTGTATATGTATTCATGGTTAACCTATACAAACCTATATATTGGAGATGTATGGATATTTTCTCCTTCCATGCAAAATAGTTGTAAGGTGTAAGAATGAATTCTTTTTGGAATTCCATCTTTCCGTTGTCTTCAATCTTTTATACTTACAAAATTTTTTGGTGTAGCTTTTGCTTAGCAGTACGTTGGCTCTGATACCATGTAAATGTGTTGAACCTGCATAGAATAGATCTAGATAAGAAATAATACACACATTTTCAGAGATAATTGGATAAAGAAGAAGAAGGAGAGAAAGAATGAAAGAATTCTCATTAACCATTGTGAAAAATGAATAGTTTACACATGATATACTCTGTATAGATCAATGAGTTCGCACTGGAGGTGAAAAAATGTGCCATAGTGGTGGTATAGAGTGATCTAGACACACACCAACAGTTATGGGAGTGAACTGCCTCCTAGTCTAGTCTCTCAGGCAGTTACGGGAGTGAACTGCCACCTAGTTGAGTTAACTAGTTAACTAGTCTTTAGTTAACTGACTGAACATAAAGTAGTGAGGAGTTAACTCAGGGAATTAAGGCTAATGCGCCAATTTGGTGATGATCCCAAGGAAATTTCTAATTAGCATGGTGATGATCCCAATGTTTCATGGTGATGATCCCAATGCAACATCTAAACTCAACTCAACTAGTCAAACTGAAGTGTCAACTGAAAGAGAATATTCTCCAGGTGGAATATTCTCTCCTAAAATATAAGAGTCTGGATAATGACTAATTATGACTAATAAACAAGGAAAAACCTTAGGAAAAATAAATCCTAGGTGTGTGTGAAGTAACTTCAACATTTTGATCTCCATTTTTACTTTTTTTAATTTGTATACATTTCAAAAACTTTTATAAACTTTTATGTTATTTTGCAACATTATTTTTATTAATAAATCAACCTAAACCCTTGTAAATAATACTTGTAGACTGCGAAAATATTTTGAGGCTATAAAACAAAGGGTAATATTCCCGACTATCTTGTCCTAGCTACGAAAGATTAAAAAATGGTTGAGTAAGGTAATTCATGCCATTTACTCAACAATTGTATCATCAATAAAAGAAACATAATAACGAGAGACGCCAAGATATGATACCTGAGTTGTTCCCCATACATTTGTATCCACAATATCTAACCTTTCATTCTTCTTTTCTTTTCCGACTCTAAGAAATTTGACTCTCTTTTGTTTTCCATAAACACAATGCTCACAAAAGTCCAAATCAATTTGTTTAAGATCTGACAACAAATTTCTTTTGTGAAGTATCTTCATCCCCTTCTCACTCACGTGTCCAAGTCTATGATTCCACAGTGCTATATCCACTCCTGTAGAGGATAAATATATATAAGAGTCAGTATTACCAATACATAAATACAATGTACCTACCTTCTCTCATTTTTCTATCACTAGTGATCCTTTGGTGACCTTCCACACCTTATCTGTAAATATGGATACACAACCTTCACTTTCCAACTTCCCTATTGAAATTACATTTTTCCTTAGATATGGAACATGTCTTACCTCTTTCAACAACCATTGGTTTCCATTCCTTTTCTGTATTTTTACCTTTCTCATTCCAAAAATTTTGCATGGTGCATCATCACCCAAATGAACCTGTCCAAAATCACCTTGAACATAATCTAGAAAATGTTTCCTATGGTGCATGGCATGAAATGAATCCCCTGAATCTACTACCCAAGAATCAAAAATATTATCTACAGAAAGAATCAAAGAATCTTGTAACACATCACCTGTTACATTTGCTTCCTGATTTTTCTCCTATTTTCCATCTCTTTGTTTCTTTAGAGCTCTGCAGTCTTTCTTCAAATGTCCTTTCTTCCCACAATTCCAACACTATATATTTCCCAGTCTGGATTTGGATCTACCCTTCCTAGAATTATCACGGTCCCCTATTCCTTTTCCTCTATCCTTTTGTCTACGCCTATTCTCCATGTTTAACGCATTACCTGATGTCTCACTTGTGCTTTTCCATTGCATTTACTAACTAAGGATAACACCAACAACATAATAAAATTTTAAAGTGATTGAACCAGAGACAGAGTTACTTACAACCATGACCAAGTTTTTCCAACTTTCTAGCAACAAGCACAAGATTAGAAGAGACCTGACCTCATCATCAAAGTACACTTTTACATAACTTACTTGATTAGTAACGATATTAAATTCATTTAAATGATCTGCAACATACTCACCTTCTGACATCTTCATATTAAATAATATCTTCATTAGAAATACCTTATTGGACAACGAGGTTTTTTCATACATTTTAATTAATGTGTCCATCAAATCCTTCATTGTATTTTATTTCCAAATATTGAAAGACATTGATGCTTCCAGGCTCAACTGTATCGTTCCTAGTGCCTTTATGTCAAGAACCTCCCATTCTTCATCCTTCATGATTGTCGGCTTATTTGTTATTCCTGTTGATACTGAGAGGGGGGTGAATCAATATCAAGTAAAATTTAAACCTTTTTCAACTTATACTTAAACCATTCAATTATATCCAATGAGAAATGAACAATAGTATAAGAGTTACACCAATACACCACAATACACCATGCACCACATATGAGAAATAATCAATAGTTATTTCTCAAGGGAAGTAATGACTTCCAAAGGTAGCTACAACTACCAAATATAAAGGGAGGGATAAATCTCCACGAGGAAGATAAAATCCTCCAATATCAAGAGAGGGTTGACCTCTCCATACTTTTCCCTTCCTTCCACTCAAGAATATATAAGCGATAATAAAAATTTACATTAAATCATCACCATCAACCAACCATCACATAGAGTCTAATAATGATTCCTGAGAATTATTCAAATTCTATAATTCTTCAATTCTTGGAATACTATGATCCTGTAGACAATATTAATCAATGTATTCTCTGAAACGCCTCCAAGTTTCACTCCTTGAATCCTCCCCAAAAATAAGTTATAGAGAGAATGGTAGACTTTATTCAATTCCGGTTTATTCAGGAGAACAAACTTGTACATAATGACCCACGCTCAATATTTAACATCAGATTCTGAAAATCACACACACGAAACTGCAGTTCGTAATATTTCCAATGAAATTGGTATCACTTCATTTGGATTCTCTATGAACAAGTCATGACTTTTTTACCTGGAACACCTGTTTATTGACTAGCTTCAGGACTAGTCAAAAACCATATATTCCACAGAGTGTACCTCCAAAATTATAGTGAATGAAGAGATGAATGTTTTACCATAGGTGCCTTGATATTTATTCTCAATACCATATCAATTTCACCATCTGAGTCATTCTAGAAAAAACATTTATAGTGAAAACAGTAAGATGACCTGTAAATAACATACCTTAGAACACATCACCAAAATACTTCATCCTCCCTTGAAATCCGACCCTCTTTTCTTCTGATTACCTATGAAATTTGATTTGTATGTAAAATGAATGTATAATGATATGTATTTATACTCTCTATTTCAATTCTTTTTAACATTAGGGCCGACCTGACACTTTCTTATTTTGTAATTCTTTTCTTTAATTATCTTCAGGGCCTACACGTACTTCCTTCTTCAAATCACTTTGTCATATTCAAAAATTCATTTCTCCTCAACCATGAGGATCCACGTGACATGCCACCTACCACCAGAAACAACATGATGTATACTATCCATCCATGGGTGTTGTGTCTGCATGTGCATTGTCCTTCATGTCCAAATACTTTCATCAATATTGTGGTCCAAAACCAATGACTAGAGTTGACATCAATGAAAACAACCAATCTTCCAACAATCTCCCCCTTTGTCATTGATGGAAACATTCATGCTCATCCTATCATCATGATCTCAATTTCTCTCCCCTTTTGACATCAATGGAAAAGGGTAGGGCTTCTCCCCCTGAGTTTAATGGAAAAAGGTAACTGTCTTCTTTGGGGATACTCCCACTGAACACGTGGCACCCAATAATACTTCATCCTTTTTTTTGGTCTTTGAGATTTTTTCTTCCTTGGAATCCTTTTGTGTGGCTTCTGTCTTCTCTCTGTTCTTCATTTCTAGGATGTATAAGTTGTTTGGTCTTCTTGTTGCAGTTGAAACCAATCTTCCTGATTTATTTTCTCTGATTTTACATTTTCGGGAGTCAAACGTAAGAGTGTATCCTTGATCACAGATTTTACTAACACTAAGTAGATCATGCTTCAAGTATTTAACCAACAAGACATTCTTTTCTTTTACATTTTTTCTTCCAAGATCTACTACACCTTCTCCAAGTATTTTGGCAGACGAGTCATCTCCAAATGCGACATTGCCACCCTTTCTCTTCAAGTTGATGAATTTGTCTTGATCCCCAGTGATGTGTAAAGAACATCCACTGTCTATGTACCATTCATATTCTTCTTTACATTATTCGACGGTCAATGCCATTCGACAATATTCATTGTTTGGATTCTCTTTCCTTCTCCATACTGTGGTTGGCATAGGGGCATATTCATTCATATATTTGCAATCTCGTGCTTTGTGACCAAGATAATTACATTTGTAGCATACCATATTTTTTTCCATCAATGGGGAAAATGAATTATAAATTCTATTGAAAAATCCATGATTATTTCCATATATTCTATTTACACCATTCATGTTTCTTGCATAGTTGTTCCTTTCATTGTTTCTGCAATTAATTGCCTTATGTCCAAACTTTTTACAAGTATAACAATGACCAATAAAGAAATTTTGATACCTAGGAGTAAGTGGCCTTCTTTGTGATGTAGTCCATCTGGGTTCATGATCTATTCTTCTATAGTTTCCTTCATACTGATTGAAGCTTCTTTGATTCCTGAAGGTAGGAGGTCTTCTTGTATATTCATCTCTTTTTTAATCATTCCTTCTTTCTGGTATCCTGGTCCACTTCTCATCAACTATCTGTGTAGATATTTCTTCAATCTTATTGTTGGTATTTGCATCTTCTTTGTATGAAGTTTCATCCATGCATCCAATATGTGTTAAGTCTTTTGGCACTTGAGAGTTTCTTAAGCTCTTCCTCAATGAGACAACTTCTTGTTCAAGTTTTTCACAATCTTCTTCTTTCTTCATCATTTGGACATTCCTTACTTCTCCTATTCTTCTTTGTTCTTCGATTAGAGTTTTCAAAGAAATAGCTTCTTCTCTTAGTTTCTCAAAGTATTATAATTGTTTCTTCAAGCTTAAAACTATATTTTCACAACTACCCAATTCACTTCTTAGTTTTCTAAGCATGTCTTTGAGCTTTCTATTTTCAATCTCAACATGCTTCAATTTTTTAAGAATCTCATCTTCTTGTTGAATCATTTTTGCTTCATGATTTTATTCTTATTCATTGGAATTTTATTCTTCAGTGTCATATCTTTCAATCCTTGGAGGAGGACATTCAAATTCAACATTTCCTACTCCTTCACAATTAAAGAAAAATAAATGACCTCTATTTTCTTCTTTGAAATCCGAGATGTTATAATTTGCTTCAACTTCTTCTTCTTTCCTTGCATAATGATCTTGTAGCTTGTCCTGAATCTCTTTAGCTGATGCACATGATCCCACCTTGAATTTCACGGAATTTGTCAATCCATCCAGGATGGTATCTATTGCCAATTTGTTTTTCCTTTTTGCTTCCTTCTAAGCTATAGTCTTTGGTTTCTTCAAAGCATTGTATCCCGAAGCAACTGAGAACCAAACATATGCCCCAAGATATTTCAAGTAAGTTTCCATTCTATTACTCCAGTATTCAAAATTGCTTCCATCAAATGGTGGAATCCACTGGTTAGGATATTCCTTCCAGTGGTTAAACTGTACTAAAGGTAACCCGCTCTGATACCAATTGTTGATACTGAGAGGGGGTGAATCAATATCAATTACAATTTAAAACGTTTTTCAACTTATACTTAAACCATTCAATTATATCCAATGAGAAATGAACAATAGGATAAGAGTTACACCAATAGATCACAATACATCATGCACAACATATGAGAAATAATCAATAGTTATTGTTCAAGGGAAGTAATGACTTCCAAAGGTAGATACAACTTCAAAATATAAAGGGAGGGATAAAAATCCACGAGGAATGTGCAATCCTCCAATATCAATAGAGGGTTGACCTCTTCATCCTTGCCCCTTTCTTCCACCCAAGAATATATAAGAGATAATAAAACTTTACATTAAATCATCACCATCAACCAACCATCACATAGAGTCTTATAATGTTTCCTGAGACTTCTTCAAATTCTATAATTCTTCAATTCTTGGAATAATATGATCCTATAGATAATATTACTCAATGTGTTCTCTTAAATGCATCCAAGTTTCACTCCTTGAATCCTCCCCAAAAATACGTTATAGAGAGAATGGTAGACTTTATTCAATTCTGGTTTATTCAGGAGAGCGAACTTGTAAAAAATTACCTGTGCTCAATATTTAACATCAGATTCTGAAACTCACAAAATAAAATAAAGTCCGTACTCTTTCCAATGAAATTTGTCTCACTTAATTTGGATTATCTATGAATAAGTTATGTCTGTTTTACCCAGAACACTTGTTTATTGACTAGCTTCAGGAATAGTCAAAAATGTTGGACACACCTACCACACTTAGAGGGGGGGTGAATGAGTGTGGGGCTCTTTTTCCCAAAACTGCCCTCTTGCACAAA
>ML793307.1:129632-154405 GCA_009831015.1 Picea engelmannii | reverse complement strand
AATTACTTGACATCAACCAATGACATCAATCAAACCAAACCATTTACATCAATGACATATGATCCAACAATCTCCCAAGTAATCAAACCATTGGCATCAATGACAAACCATTGGCATCAATGACAACATGATCCAACAAAAAACCCTATCTTCCACAGAGTGTATCTCCAAAATTATAGTGAATGAATATCTAATTTTTTTACCATAGGTACCTTGCTATGTATTCTCAACACCATATCAATTTCACCATATGAATCATTCTAGAAAAAATGTTATAGAGAAAATGGTAAGATGACCTGTAAATAACATACCGTAGAACACATCACCAAAAGACTTCATCCTCCCTTGAAATCCGACCCTCTTTTCTTCTGATTACCTCTGAAATTCGAGTTGTATGTAAAATTAATGTATAATGATATGTATTTATACTATTTATTTCACTACTTTTTAACATTAGGGTCGACCTGGCACTTTCTTATTTTGTAATTCTTTTCTTTAATTATCTTCAGGGCCTACATGTACTTGTTTCTTCAATTCACTTTGTCATCTTCAAAAATTCATTTATCCTCAACCATGAGGATCCACATGGCATGACACCTACCACCAGAAGCAACATGATGTATACTATCCATCCATGGGTGTTGTGTCTGCATGTGCATTGTCTTTCATGTCCAAATACCTTCATCAATCTTGTGGTCCAAAACCAATGACTAGGGTTGACATCAATGACAACAACCAATATTCCAACAATCTTCCCCTTTGTAATTGATGGGAACATTCATTCTCCCCCTATCATCATGATCCCAATTTATCTCCCCCTTTGAAATCAATGGAAAAGGGTAGGTCTAATCCCCTTGAGTTTAATGGAAAAAGGTAACTATCTTCTTTGGGGCTGCTCCCCCTGAACATATGGCACTCAATAATACTTCATCCTTATTTTTGGTCTTTGGGACTTTTTCTTCCTTGGAATCATTTTGTGTGGATTTTGTCTTCTCTCTCTTATTCATGTCTAGGATGTATATGTTGTT
This sequence comes from Picea engelmannii, assembly GCA_009831015.1. Lineage (NCBI taxonomy): Eukaryota > Viridiplantae > Streptophyta > Pinopsida > Pinales > Pinaceae > Picea > Picea engelmannii. Next base: position 153,377 of record ML793307.1, on the reverse strand, counting down.
CGGTCTTCTTGTTGCAGTTGCAACCAATATTCTTGAGTTATTTTCTTTGATATTACATTTTCAGGAGTCAAACGTAAGAGTGAATCATTGATCACGCATTTTACTAACACTGAGTAGATTATTCTTCAAGTCTTCAACCAATAGGACATTCTTTGCTTTTACATTTTTTCTTCCAAGCTCTACTATACCTTCTCCAAGTATTTTGGAAGATGAGTCATCTTGAAATGTGACATTGCCATCCTTTCTCTTCAAGTTGATGAATTTGTCTTGATCCCCGGTCATGTGTGAACAACATCCATTGTCTATTTACCATTCATATTCTTATTTACATTCTTCAGCGGTCAATGCTATTCAAAAATCTTCATTGTTTAGAATCTCTTTCCTTCTCCATACTGTGGTTGGCATAGGGACATCTTCATTCATATATCTGCAATCTTGTGCTTTGTGACCAAGATAATTACATTTGTAGCATACAATGTTTTTGTCCATCAATGGGGAAAATGAATTATAAGTTCTATTGAAAAATCCACGATTATTTCCATATCTTCTATTTACACCATTCATGTTTCTTGCATAGTTATTCATTTCATTGTTTCTGCAATTAATTTCCTTATGTCCAAATTTTTGAAAGTATAACAATGACCAAGAAAGAAATTTTGATACCTGAGAGTAAGTGACCTTCTTTATGATGTAGTCCATCTGGGTTGATGATCTACTCTTCCGTAGTTTCCTTCATACTGATTGAAGCTTCTTTGATTCCTGAAGGTAGGATGTCTTCTTGGATATTCATCTCTTTTGAAATTATTCCTTCTTTCTGGTATCCTGGTCCACTTCTCATCAACTGTCTATGTAGATATTTCTTCAACCTTCTTGTTGGTATTTGCATCTTCTTTGTATGAAGTTTCACCCATGAATGCAAGATGTGTTAAGTCTTTTGGAACTTGAGAGATTCTTAAGCTCTTCCTCAATGAGACAACTTCTTGTTCAAGTTTCCTACAATCTTCTTCTTTCTTCATCATTTGGACATTCCTTACTTCTCCTATTCTTCTTTCTTCTTTGAGTAGAGTTTTCAAGGAAATAGTTTCTTCTTTTATTTTATCAAAGTCTTCTAATTGTTTTTTCAAGATTACAATTGTCTTTTCACAACTACCAAATTCACTTCTTAGTTTTCTAAGCATGTATTTGAGATTGCTATTTTCAATCACAACATGCTTCAATTTTTTAAGAGTCTCATCTTCTTGTTGAATCATTTCTTCTTCTTCATTGGAATTTTATTCTTCAGTTTCGTCTCTTTCAATCCTTGGATGAGGAAATTCAAATTCAACATGTCGTACTCCTTCACAATTAAAGAAAAAAAACTGACCTCTATTTTCTTCTTTGAAATTTGAGATGTTGTAATTTGCTTCAACTTCTTCTTCTTCTACTACTTCTTTCCTCGTGTAAAGGTCTTGTAGCTTGTCCCAAATCTCTTTTGCTAATGCACAAGATCCCACCTTGGATTTCACTGAACCTGTCAATCCATCCACAATGGTATCTCTTACCAATTTGTTGTTCCTTTTTACTTCCTTCTGAGTTGTAGTCTTTGGTTTCTTCAAAGCATTGTATCCTGAAGAAATTGAGAACCAAACATCTGCCCCAAGAGATTTCAAGTAAGTTTCCATTTTGTTACTCCAATATTCAAAATTGATTGCATCAAATGGTGGAATCCCACTTGGAATGTTGTCTTCCATTATTGCTTAGGATCTTCCTTCTAGTGGTTAAATTGTACTGAAGGTAACCCACTTTGATACCAATTGTTGATACTGAGAGGGGGGTGAATCAACATCAAGTACAATTTAAAACCTTTTTCAACTTATACTTAAAAAATTAAATTATGTCCAATGAGAGATGAACAATAGTATAAGAGTTACACCAATACACCACAATACACCATGCACAACAAATGAGAAATAATCAATAATTATTGTTCAAGGGATGTAATGACTTCCAAAGGTAGCTACAACTTCGAAATATAAAGGGAGGCATAAAACTCCATGAGGAATATACAATCCTTCAATATCAAGATAGGGTTGACCTCCCCATCCTTTCCCCTTCATTCCACCCAAGAATATATAAGAGATAATAAAACTTTACATTAAATCATCACCATCAACCAACCATCACATAGAGTCTGATAATGCTTCCTGAGACTTCTTCGTATTCTGTAATTATTCAATTCTTGGAATAATCTGATCCTATAGATAATATTACTCAATGTATTCTCAGAAACGCCTCCAAGTTTCACTCCTTGAATCCTCCCCAAAAATAAGTTATAGAGAGAATGGTAGACTTTATTCAATTTTGGTTTATTCAGGAGAGCGAACTTATACATAATGCCTCACGCTCAATATTTAACATTAGATTATGAAAATCACACAAAATAAACTTAAGTCCATATCCTTTTCAATGAAATTTGTCTCACTTCATTTAGATTCTCTATGAATAATTTATGACGTTTTTACCTGGAACACCTGTTTATTGACTAGCTTCAGGACTAGTCAAAAAACCCTATCTTCCACATAGTGTATCTCCAAAATTATAGCGAATGAAGAGCTGAATGTTTTACCACAGGTACCTTGATATTGTTAGGTATGTGTTATATTATTTGCATGAGTAGTAGTGTCTGAGTGTCTACGCAGGGGGGTGGAGCCCCCCTTGCGGGGGTCCGGGGGCAGCGCCCCCGAATTTTTTTTTTGCCTCGAGAAACGTGACACCTACCTAGGGAAACATGTCATGTATTTAGGTGGTTTTTTGGGACATGGTTTTTGCCGATGGTTTTCTATTTCCGGTTAAGGAATTAGGGTTTTGGACTAATCCAGGTCATTGGGTTAGGGTTTTGGATGTTGCTAGCTCCTATATGTATATTGTATTATAAACAATGTAACACAATGAATGAATATAATATATGCTGGTTTTCTCGGTTTGGGTTTCCAGGGGAAAAATCTCTGTGTAATGTTTGTATTTTCCATTGTATCTTTTCTATTCTTTCTGAATATCTGTTTACAGTAGACATTGTACAAGGTTAGAATTTACATTTGGTATCAGAGATTTATTGGCTTCAGGGGGATTCCTTTGTGGTCAAGGGTTTGGCTCGGGACTGTGATAAGCCTTGTTACAGTGGGAGATCTGTGGTATTGTTTTTCAGGTGAAAAGAAATGACAAGCAATTCGAAGATGGAGATCGAGAAGTTTAATGGGAAAATATTTGAGCTGTGGAAGCTCAAGATGGAAGATATTTTGGTGGACATAGATCAGTGGATCGCGGTAGATCCAGGTACTGCACCTACATGAACTTTTGCAGGTGAATGGAAAAAGATGGATCAGAAGGCAAAGAGCACAATCCGACTGTGTCTCTCCGATTCAGTATTACTGAATGTGTTAGAGGAAGCTACAACCAAGGATTTATGGGAAAAGTTGGGGAAGTTGTATCAGTCTAAGTCCCTGGTAAATAAACTATTCCTGAGAAAGAACCTGTATAACTTGAGGATGAGAGATGGAGACTTGGTGGCAGAGCATTTGGACGCCTTCAATATTGTGGTAATTCAGTTAGTATCTGTTGAGATTAAAATTTCAGATGAAGATAAATGTATCAATTTGTTGTGTTCTTTACCAGACTCATGGGATAGTCTGGTTGTGGCCATAGGTAGTAATACAACTTCTTTGAATTTTGAAGAAGTGGTCTCATCCTTGTTTTCGGAGGATATGAGACGAAAGAATATGGAAGGAAATAACACATATGCATTATTTGCAAGAGGATGTTCCTAGGAAATAAATAGATCTATTTTTTCAAGTGGGAGATCTAAGTCTAAGGGTATATCTAAATCTCCTGGAAAGTTTGTAAGGATATGTTGGAGGTGTGGAAAATAAGGGCACTACAAGAAGCAGTGTAGATCCAAAGTTGAGAAAAATAAGGGATCTGAAGAATCTTCTTCTACAGAAGAAAAGACCTTAAAGGAAGAAGGAGGGGATGTGTACTTGGCCTCTTCAAGCACACATGCAGATCATGAGGCATGGTTGATTGACTCTAGTGCATCCTTTCATATGACCCCCCACAGGGAGTGGTTCTGCGAATATGAAAAGTATGATGGAGGTAATGTTTTCTTAGGTAATGATTCGACAACTAGAATCATAGGAAGAGGAAGGGTCAAGTTGAGACTCATAGATGGAAGGATTAGAACAATGCCTGGTGTTCTACACATCCCAGATGTGGCCATAAATTTGATTTCTGTAAGCAAAATGGAAGATGCAGGGGGTAAAACAATTTTTGAAAAGGGAACTTGCAGGATGGTTCGAGGAGCAATGGTGTTGATGAAGGGAGTTCGGTTTGGAACTCTGTATAAGCTTCTAGGAAGAAATATTAGTGATGGGTGTAATAGCTCCATTTTTCCTGATATTGAAGTTGAAGAATAAATAACTCCTATAGTCTCTAGAGAAAAGGTTATGTTGTGGCATCAAAGACTGGGGAATATCGAAGAGAAGGGTCTTCGACTACTACATGGTAAAGGTATGGTTGAAGGTATGTCTAACTGCTTTCTGGATTTTGATTTCTGTGAACATTGTCTATATGGGAAGAAAAATAGGGTAAGATTCCCCTCCGATGCAACGAGGGCAGAAGGAATTTTACAGCTAGTTCACAGTGATGTTTTTGGACCTGTGTTGGTGCCATCATTGGGAAAATCTATGTACTATGTCTAATTTATAGATGAATTCTAGAGGAAAACTTGTATATATTTCCTCATGAAGAAATATGAAGTATTTGATAGGTTTAAAGAGTTTAAGGCTCTTGTTGAGAATCAAACAGAGAAACGAATTAAGGTGTTGAGGACAGATAATGGCGGAGAGTTCTGCGGGAATGAATTTGAAGAATTCTGTAAGAAGTGCGGTATAGCAAGGAAGAAGAATACTCCATATACACCTCAGTAGAATGGAGTTGCAGAAAGGATGAATAAGACAATACTGGATAAAGAAAGGTGCATGCTCAGTGGTACTGGGATAGGGCAAGAATTATGGACAGAGGCAGTGGGTACTACATGTTATCTGGTCAACAGATCACCCTCATCAGCATCGGGTGACAAGACTCCACAAGAGGTATGGATTGGTAAGGAACCTTCTCTCACACATATTAAGGTATTTGGCTGCGATGCATATGTTCATGTTCCAAAGGAAAACATGAGTAAGATGGATAAGAAGGCTAAAAAATGTATCTTTATTGGATATAAATATGGTCTCAAAGGTTATAAGCTTTGGAACCTAGAAACTAAGAAGGTAGTGTATAGCCGAGATGTGGTATTTAGAGAAATGAAGGATGTTGTTAAACATGAAGTCCTACCAAGTAAGGAAGAACCAGAGAAGATAGAGTTTGATTTAAAGGATGATGAAGGAGACTCTACAGAAGAACATGAATCAGAAGAAGAAGATCCTCATACTCCAGTATTGAGAGGCTACCAGAAAGGTATAGTCCATCTGATTTTCAATCAAATTTTTCTTTGTATATTACTGATGATGATCCTAGAACTGTCAGGGAGGCAATGGATTCAGAGGATGGAAATCTCTGGAAAAGGGCCATGGATGAAGAAATTGCATCTTTGGATAAGAATGAGGCTTGGGATCTAGTGGAGTTTCCAACTGGAAGAAACACCATTGGCAACAAATGGGTATTTAAAAAGAAGCTGAATGCAGAAGGAAAAGTGGAGAAATACAAAGCTTGATTAGTAGCAAAGGGTTATTCCCACGTTGAGGGAATTGATTTTGGTGATATTTTTTCTCCTGTTGCCAAGTTAACCTCTATAATATTTATGTTATCTATTGTTGCTGCATTTGATTTTGAAGTAGAACAGATGGATGTGAAGACAACATTCCTGCATGGGGATTTGGAAGAAGAAATCTTTATGAAGCAACCAAAAGGTTATGCTATGAAAGAAAAAAAGGAGCTGGTATGCAAGATGAAAAAGTCCATGTATGGTTTAAAACAATCACCAAGGATGTGGTATCAAAAATTTGATACTTATATGTTGGGACTTGGCTTCACAAGAAGCAAAAGGGATCACTATGTGTATTCTTAATTAATTGGTGATCATTTGATTTATTTGGTCTTGTATGTGGATGACATGTTGCTGATAGGAAACAACAAGGAGATTATCCAGGATGTGAAAACTCAGCTGTCCTCTAAATTCGACATGAAGGATCTTGGTGCTTCAAATTTCATTTTGGGCATGGAAATTAAAAGAGATAAAAAAAAGAGGAAACTCTAGTTAAATAAGAGAAAATATGTCGAGACAATATTGTAGAAGTTTAATATGAAGGAATGTAAATCGGTCAAGGTTCCTATTCCTGTTGGTGTAAAGTTATCTGCAGATCAGTTTCCTAAGACACATGAAGAAGAGGAGGACATGTCTCATGTTCCATATGCGAGTGCAGTTGGTAGTTTGATGTATGCAATGGTCTGTACTAGAACGAACATTGCACATGCAGTGGGAGTTTTGAGCAGGTATATGTCAAAACCAGGGAAGGAGCATTGGACATCAGTAAAAAGGGTTTTCAGGTATTTGCGTGGCATTGCTAGCTATGGATTGTGCTACGAAGGAAGATCGAGATTGGACAGAGTGGTTGATATACATGGCTTTGTGGATGCAGACTGGGCTGGAGATTTGGATCGTAGGAGATCTACAAGCGGGTGGCACTATCAACTACATAATCTGAATACATGGCAGCCACTCATGCATGTAAGGAAGCAATATGGTTAAAAAGATTGTGTTTAGGTATTGGGTTGGTACAAAAAGCTGTAAGGATAGAGTGTGATAGTCAGAGTGCAATTTTTTTGGTGAAGAACCCTGCTTATCATTCAAAGACAAAGCACATTGATGTTCAATATCACTTTGTGAGAGGCATGATTGAAGAAAAGAAAGTATCACTGATGAAGGTGGACACTTTGAAGAATGTTGCAGATTCATTAACAAGATCTGTAAGCACTAATGAGTTCTCTTGGTGTAGAGGATCCATGGGCATTGCTGCCTTGGATTGTTGACTATGTAACCCTGTAACCCCCCGTGTGCAAAGAAAACAACAAGTGGGAGAATGTTGGGTACGTGTTATATTCTTTGCATGAGTAGTAGTGTTTGGGCCGGGTGCGCAAGGGGGTTAGAGGGGCGGAGCCCCCCGCGTAGGGGTCCGGGGGCAGCGCCCTCGAATTTTTTTTTTCTACTCGAGAAATGTGACACCTACCTAGGGAAACGTGTCATGTATTTATGTGGTTTTTCGGCACATGGTTTTTGCCGATGGTTTTCTATTTCCGGTTAAGGAATTACGGTTTTGGACTAATCCAAGTCATTGGGTTAGGGTTTTGGATGCCGATGGATCCTATATGTATATTGTATTGTAAATAATGTAACACAATGAATGAATATAATATATGTTGGTTTTCCCGGTTTGGGTTTCCAGGGGAAAAATCTCTGTGTAATGTTTGTATTTTCCATTGTATCATTTCTGTTCTTTCTGAATATTTGTTTACAGTAGACATTGTACAAGGTTAGAATTTACAGATATGTCTTCTAAATACCATATCAATTTCACCATCTGAATCGTTCTAGAAAATAAGTTATAGTGAAAATGGTAAGATGACCTGTAGATAACATACCTTAGAACACATCACCAAAAGACTTCATCCTCCCTTGAAATCTGGCCCTCTTTTATTCTGATTACCTATGAAATTAGACTTTTATGTAAAATGAATGTATAATGATATGTATTTATACTATTTAATTCACTTCTTTTTAACATTAGGGTCGACATGACACTTTCTTATTTTGTAATTCTTTTCTTTAATTATTTGTAGGGCCTACATGTACTTCCTTCTTCAATTCACTTTGTCATATTCAAAAATTCATTTCTCCTCAACCATGAGGATCCATGTGATGTGACACCTACCAATGGAAACAACATGATGTATACTATCCATCCATGGGTGTTGTGTCTGCATGTGCATTTTCCTTCATGTCCAAATACCTTAATCAATCTTGTGGTCCAAAACCAATGACTAGGGTTGACATCAATGACAACAACCAATCTTCCAACAATTCCACCCAATGGTAGGAATAGATACTTATGATATAAATAATATTCCATATACATCTTCCATAAATGCTAATTTTGGTCGTTAAATTTCTCGACCCTAAACTTTCCATCTTTCACCATTTCTCCTACTCAAACCATGAACCCTATTTTCTTGCGAGTAACCTCTTAATCTTATACCAATGGTTAGAAAAAAAGGATCACAAAGCAATAATAAAAAAAAAAATGCGGAAATAAAACACAAAAGATACACAATACAATAAAGACACAGATATACGTGGTTCACCTAGTGTGGGATATGTCTGCCATAGAAATTTCTAGGTCCTTCCTTTTTAATATCCAACAAATGAAGGGATACAACGTACAACACACCCGCTATAACTTCCTCTTCTTTATCTCACAATATCCTCTCTCAGAATACGATATTCGCAATGATGCATATCCACAATACATTTCCCTCATAAAAGAGGGTTTCCTTCTAGGGAAAAAAACCCTAACATAACTTCTATCGTTAGATCTGTGACCTTATAAAGAATGGTCTAGATTTATTATGAAATTACAATATACATTTAGAAGACAATTTTTCTTTCCGAGGCTTTGCCTCCGAACCCACGCCAGGGGTGTTGATATTATGGTAGCTACGGGAAGTATTTACCTCCACATGTAAGCTTGAAGAGAATACAATATTTCGGGAAGCAAGAAGAAACCATAATGAGTTGGCTAATAACCCTAGAAGATAAGTCAGCTCAAGGGGATAATTTGTATTAGGTTATTATCCTCCAAGAGAAGAAGTCAACCAAAATAAATATTATATACCACGTAAATAGGCACCCAGAATGAGAATTCGACCCAGGCAGTTAGCCAGAATTAGCATAAATACAAGAGGCCAGTCTTCATTCTGGCAGGCATTCTCAGAACTACAAAAGCAACACTTGTGCACATTGCAATTGGCTAGTTGTGCGCAAGTTTGGAGGAGAGCTGCTATTGCTGCAGCTGCAGCTAGTAGATTTCGTTTTGGATTGGACTATCTCTTGGTTATGGTTTGGACTATCTGATCAGATCTTGTTTGGTGCTCTATCCTTGGAGAAATTTCTGATACCCTTTGTTTGGCTATCTAGCCTGGGGTTTTCTTTCAGAATGATTCTCTATCAAGGTTAAGGTGCTCAGAGGGTGGCTTCAACCTATGGTTGGGTGACAATATTGATATTGTCTATGGTAAAATGAGCATATTATAACAGGTTATGGGTCGACACCTCCTTCATTCAGTCTAACCACTAGAAGGGAGCATATCCATAAGGATACTAAGCTCATTGAAGAAGTTTTGCTAGGGTTTCTAGCAGGAGAAATTACTGAATCACTACCGCTAGGGTTACTAGCAGGTGCAGTTGTAGAAACCCTAATCCTCTCATTGAGGAACCTTAAGTGAAGGGATTGAACTAATTTCTGGATATACCAGTGCTCCCTAGCCTAATGCATCTTCTGGTACTCTCAGCAAGACAATACGTCAAGTTTGAGCTTTTGGTCAAATCTAGGGTTGACCAAGTCAAAGCAGCGATGACTTACTCCATGAAGTCAGAAAAAAAGTTAAATGGAGCTTCTAACTTTAGAGCTTGGAAGACAAGGATTGAACTCATCCTTGCCAAGAATAAAGTGTTGGATATCGTGAAAGGAAATATCGTGGAACCATAGTTTGAAGAAGGAAAAGGTAAGGAACCGCAGAACATTGCAGTTATGGAGAAGTTCAAAGACAGTGACATAAATTCCATGAGTATCATAGTGGACTCTATAAAAAACCACTTGATACCCTACATATCCCATTTTGACTCATCGAAGAAGACGTACGATGCCCTAAAAAACCTCTTCTCAGTCAGAAACATTGAACAAGTAATGAGTTTGAAGAATGAGCTCCATGACATGAAGATGATTGATGATGACATCATAACATCATATTTTGTGAGAATATCTCAGTTAAGAGATCAACTACAAGCTATTGAATAGATCATTTCAGAGAAGGAATTGGTAAACATAGTCCTCAATGGTCTTCCCAAGACGCGGGATGCATTTGCTGCAAGAATGAAAACAACGAAGGAGTATCCTACATTTGATGAAATTTGATCTTGATGTGCTCAAGAAGAATCAAGGATCATTTCAAAAGAGAAACCCCAAAATAAGTACAATGATCAAGCCTTCACAACAAGGTTCAAGGATTTCAGGAACAAAAGGAAGTTTGGCTCCAGGAAGAAAAAAATCAAGAGAAATATATGTCAAGGATACAATGCTTCAATTGTCAAAAGTATGGTCACTACAAGAATCAATGTTTGACTTAAAGAAAAGGAGGGAAAGACATGAAACATCAGTTTCTGAAGAAAGGGAACCCTCAAAGAAAGCCAAGCAGGAAAAAACAAACTTCTTCTTCTAAGACAAGGTAACAATACTCTTCATAGTTCTTGTACATACCATGTTTTCGATACATATCTTGCATATCTATTTCTTAGAATATAATATGTTCAAAGAGAAACTATACTTATGGAAGAAAAAAAAGATAAGGAAAACTATCACTATGATTATAAGACAAGCTGCAAGATAAGACGAAATCAGAAAGAAACCTAGAAGAATTAAAGACAAAAAGAAGTAAACAATCAAGAGGAAATTGGAAAAAGATTTGTAACACTTTGCATAAGGAAATAAGGATGCAGACAAAAGCGTGGAATATCCTAGATGGAGAAAGATGATTATATATTACCTTAAGAAGAGAATGCATTCATAAATGAAGCAAGGATTAGGAGGGATATAACCCTATGATCCATTGAAGATGATAAAGAATATCCATGGTAGCAGCCATGAAAAGAAGTACATGTTCAGTTTGAATTTAGAAGAAGTCTTCTTCGAAAAGAAGCCTTAAAGTATCCTTGGTTATCCATCCACATCCATGATCCTATGATAAAAGGAAGAAGATGGAATCTTTAGAGCATGGAATCTATACAAAACTCCATGGACCCAAGATCTAAAGAGAAACATGAGGAAGAACATGAAGATTCTAAGAAACAAAGAGAAGCCAGAACAACCAGTCTTTGTATCGATAATCACAAGATTACCAGCCTGATAATAACTCACTAAAAGAAATCAATAAAAGGTACTGAAAGTTGTGATGAAGAACATTGTATGAAAGACTTGTGAATGTAAGCATTGCGAGATCCAAAACTAGAGGTTCTCCCAGATGGAGGGAGAAGACTATGATGATTACTTGTTCCAGTAAACCAGATATATCTCTACATGAGCCATTATATCGTCTGCAATATCCATAGGTTGGAATTGACATTAGATGAATGAAAATACTATTCTCCAAAATAATTAAACAAATAGTGTATGTAGAGAAACCTCAATGCTTTGAGGTATACCATAAAGAGACCCTTGTATGCAGATGGAAGAAGACAACTTGGTGGAGAACCTCCAATGCACAACAAAAGCATGGTGAAGAATTTCTATAACAGATATATTGTATCAGAATGATTACTCAGAAGATTAGGATGATGGATTGCCAATCGATGACAAAGATCTCATGATGACAAAAGAAGTGCCACATGGCTATGTTTTAGTTTAATTCTTGCCACGATGTTATGAGCTAGTAGGAAACAAAAGAGCTGAATTCAACTATGATACACTGTAATGATAAAAGTTATATGAAGCCTTTAGAGAAAACCAGTGTTATAGAGAGACCGAAGTACATTGAGATCAAGCATTACATTCTCCGTTATGAAGACTAGAAAAGAAAAGTGGTTCTCCAATATATATCTCCACAAATGAGCAGATATTTTGGTCAAGCCTTTGTCCAAGATGAAAGAGTTTGTGTACTCAATATGGATCTCATGGAGACGACTTCCTTATTGAAAAAGGAAGAGATGATTCCTAGGTTGGGAGGGAGCACTGATGTGTTATTGATTTATGGACAGTCATTTTTCAGTTCGAAAAATGGTCTAGGATGAGTAGTTCCTTTCCAGTTCGGAAAGTGGTTTGAGATTCCTAATAGATAGGCATTTTCTAGTTTGGAAAATGGTCCAGATAGAATGGTCATTTTTTTAATGAAAATGGTTCGATGGATTGCTGATGTAACATATGAAGCGATTTCCCATTGTGGTTAACATGGGGAATGGTCTAGGACAATCTCTCTTCTTGATGGTTAATCAAAAAGATTGTTCCGCCTTGCTGGAAGGTCATTATTTTGAAGCTCACAGTTGTGAGAAGTTTCGAAGAATGGTCTGTTTTGGAGGTTGGTGAAGGACAATAATTTCCTTAGGAAATGGTCCAGACAGTCATTCCTTAGGGAATATTCAATCTCTCTAGGTTGCACTTTGTTTAGTGTCGGAGGAATGGCCTAGGGTGGGGAATGGTCTAGGTTCAACAATCAGGGATGGGCATTCCTTAGGGCATACTCATTCTCTCCAGGTTGCACTTAGTTCAGTGCCGAAGGAATGGCCCAAGGTGGGGAATGGTCCAGGCTCAGAAATCAGGACAATTATTCTTCCTTGCTTGAGAAGAATAGTCCAGATAGTTCATCATTGATGTTTGAATTTTTGAGGGTAGATGCTCTTCTAGATCTAATAGATGTGAGTGGAAGAATGGCCCAGATGATTAAGTTTATATCATAACAATGTTTTTTGTGTAGGTTGATATCAGATGATTTTTATGGAGACTGTATGTCTTTGGACAATAGATGTATGCTACTATGGTGGATGTGTTCCACTGATTGTGATTATATGTCATTGATCAAGTATTTGTGTGCTACTTCATGTGGTAGTGTACCACTAGATTGTAGTTGTGTACTAATATGGACAGATACAGTTGTTTTCTATTAAATGATATTGTTCCAATTGCCTTGAAGACTATCAACAGTCTTGGAAATGATTATCATCTAGATGGATGATCAATGAATAGAAATTTCTCAAACACAAAATAGTCTAGGACATTTATTCTTCTAGGACATATGTCTGGATTAGAAGAATGGTTCTTGAATCACTCTATGGAGTGAGTGACTTATCCAACATCATGTTTGATTACTCATATGGAGTATGGTTTCGAGAGATGATGTAGTTGATGACATTGATAATGATGATGGTGCTCATGATCTAATCTTGAGATAGTCTATATGACTATGATGATGCTATTGATTCAATGGTATGTTTGTGCTCAAGACCATTGTCTTCAATACCTCCCTAGCTAGGAGGGAGTGTTGATATTATGGTCGCTGCGGGAGGTATTTACCTCCACGTGTAAACTTGACGAGAATAGAATATTCCAGGAAGTAAGAAGAAACCCTAATGAGTTAGCTAATAACCCTAGAAGACAAGTCGACTCAAGGGGATAATTTGTATTAGGTTATTAGCCTCCAAGAGAAGAAGTCAACCAGAAGAAATATTATATACTGAATAAATAGGCACCTAGAATGAGAAGTCAGCCCATGAAGTTAGCCAAAATTAGTATAAATACAGGAGGCTAGTCTTCATACTAGCAGGCATTCTCAGAACTGCAAAAGAAACACTTGTGTGCACTGCAGTTGGCTAGTTGTGCGCAAGTTTGGAGGAGAGATGTTGTTGCAGCTGCTGCAGCTAGCAGATTTCATTTTGGCTTGGACTATCTCTTGGTTATGGTTTGGAATATATGATCAACTCTTGCTTGGTGCGCTATCCTTGGAGAAAGGTGCACTACCCTTTGTTTGACTATCTAGCCTAGTTTTCTCTTCCAGAATGATTCTCTGTCAAGGTTAAGGTGCTTGGAGGGTGGCTTAGGCCTATGGTTGGGTGGAAATAGTGATATTGTCTAAGGGAAAATGAGCCTATTCTAACAAGGGACCCTCTTTCCCCCAGACCCTCTAGTTGGCGGGATGAGCCCCCCAGATCCTGCAGGGGGGTCAAGCCCCCCCTGCAACCCCTCTACATGGAGGAGTGTACAATATTCCAAGGTGTACAATCTTCATGGGGTATAAACATGGTTAAAAAAAAATACCTATGAAACATGAAGATAATCAGGCTCCACAACCAACAATTAAGATACTAATCTCCTCCATGAAGCTTTGGTATCCAGTGGCCTCCATAGGCCCAAAACAAGTCTCCATGTAGCTCAAGAATCAATGAAGCTCACATGAATTACTTCTCTATCCATGTTCCCTCTCCTTATTTAACTCTACTCTAGGGGTTGAAGGTCTGGCCCCTCTATAAATTTCACTAATAAGAACCTCCTACTGAGATAGTGCAACAAAACTACCATGTTGCACTAGACTTTGATTTAAGGCTCATAAAACTACATGTTCCTACTTCAAGCCCTTTGAAATGGGACGATGTTTGGAAGGAGACTTAGGATTTTTCCTGGGGGGATGAGGGCCTAGCATGGGATCATGCCTAGAATTATATATATCCTATGTGGACCCTTCACCCACCCCCTAGAAATCACCAATGTCGAATTAGTTCACATTGTGATCCAAAATAAATTATTCCCTTAATTTTCTCAAAAAATATAAAGGCACCTCGATGTTATTGCAGGGAGGTTTATCAAAGAACATGAACCACCTATCCATGCAGTTAGAATTAAACTATGGGTGAATGAACTAGTCCATAAAAATGTGTTTTTGTTGACGAGTGGTTGTTTTCTAGTTCAAGGATCAATAAAAAGAGACATCAAATCTTGTTTTGAAATACCCAATTCTCTAACTTGGTTTCTATCCGGTCTAGTCCTGTAAAACTCAAACATCCTAGCCCTGTATTCAGAAAAAGAAGTTAATTTCCCTTGGGCACTTGCAATGGACCTCACAATGGAATCCAATGAAGTGGCCAAGGAATCTCGGCTAGGTTCTTTTGTGCCCCTTAATTCATGGACAAGTGATCTCAAGGTAGCCAACCCCTTATCAATATGCATGTTTATGTTTGGTGGTTGTAGTGGATTGGGGTTTTCTGTGTCTTGGTGTGATTTTGTGGAGTTTTCATTGTCTCTGGGATCCATCTTAATAATATTTATTGAAATTTAATAAGGCATGGCATATAAATTAGGCCAATCTATTTAATTAAAATAGAAAATTACAAAAAACATGCAAATACATATTTTAAGAAATTAAAAATAAAATAAAATAATCACGTGCACATGCATGCATTATTTTATATTAATAATATATTTCCATTTTCTATTGTGAACACTATGACGATTTGATAGATGAAGAATATATGATATAAGAAAAAAATCTTATACCATCAAGAAGGATGATGAAATGGTACAATTATTTCCATTAAACGATGAAGACCCTAGAGAAGTGTTTCTAGCATTTGAAAAGTTCTTAAGAATGGTTAAAGAAATGCAGGAACATTATGATGTTTTTTAGAAAAGAGTTGATTGAGGCATACAACACAATGTTCTTCTCCTTCTAGACAAAAAATTAAGAGTATTAGTGAAATTTATGAACAAGAAAATAGAAGATATGGAAGTGCACTTATGAAAAAGGTATTACAAAAAAAATTCCATTTGAGGAAACTAGTGGAAAGAAAGATTAGAAACAATCCATGAATGTAGAATATGATGCAATGATGAAGAACAAAACATGGGATCTTGTGTCATGTCCAAAATGAATAAATGTTATAGGTTCCAAATGGGGTTATAAGAAAAAATTTAACTCAAATGGGGCATAAAACCACCTAGTAGGAGTTTTTGAAGCTAATTGGGCATGTTGGAGGTTGATATAAGGGAGGAATGGATACAAAATGTCCCCCTCCACTTCTCCTTTTCTTGTAAATTATCTATATTTATTTTTAGAGGAGAAATGTTAGGCAATGAAAGAGGTGACTCTATATGAATACTTTAGATGAGATTTGTCTAAAAGATAAGAAGTTTCTATACTTTAGATTCTTTTAGAGGATATCAAATTAATTGAAAAAAAGTAAAAATAACCAGAGTGGGAGGAAAATTCAAGCATACATGGCTTGAGTAGGATATGGTGAAAAAAAATAAAGCATTTTCTTGGTTCTCTACTCCTATGTAGCTTAATGAATGGAAAATGTGAGGTGAGGTTTGTGCAAATGGGAAAAAACCATGCTCACGGTCCCTTAAAAAAGGGCGCAACAGAAAAACACATGTTTTTTTAGGAACACACATGAATTCCTTTCAATATGCATATGTGGAATGCTGAGTGGACTTTGGGGATTTTCTAAACCTCTAACATCAGGAACGTTTGCACGTTCTTGTGGGTGCACATTCCTGTTGACCCCCTTGTCACTTTTTTTCCCACAAAATTCACGCACAGACCTTGTTCCCATACCAATGGTTCTATGGGTATAAGAGTAGTATTAATTTATTTTTTCCTCTTAATCCATGCATACAAAAACCATGGAAACTCAACAAAGGAAATCTCATGCAAATTAGTGTAGATGTACCTCTCTTTCCAACATTCAACATTGGTTATTAAACCATTTCTCATCATGAAAAATAATATTCCTTTGTAGATAACCTATGTAGTATTTCCTCCCAAGATGGATTCCATCTCATTCTCTCCCTTCATAATGAAATACAAAAGATTTAGTTCCTAATAAAAAAAACATTTTTTGGCTCTGTTGGGACTCAGAAATGTCATCTTTCCATCCACCTTTCCCTTCACCAGTCTTCACATTTCATCGCCCCATTAACCATTCATTAATACCATTTAATAATTAAATATGGGTTAAACCTTATTATTTTCCAAATCATTTATTTTAGTATTAAAAGAGAATTTGTGATTAAATATTAGAAAATTGACATGTTTTCATATATCTCAAAAATGTGTGAGCTTTATCATGTGTAGGAATATGTGAAGGATTAATTCAAAAGACTTCTCGAATACTTCCTCCACCATTTCAAGATTTGAGAAGATAATTCAATCCTAATTCAAGGAAAAGATCATGGAGATTTGGTTGTCATATCTTATCCAAGATATATGAGAGATATGTGTGAGGATTTAAAGGGATTATATTTTGTAATAAAGGGAAATGGGTTGAGAGAAAAGTGGATTTGTAATTATGAGATGTTTATCTCCTTTTCAAAGATTTCATGTATAAAAGAGAGTGCCTTCTCTTCATGAAGGAGAGAATTATTATGTAGAGAAGAAGAGAATCAATATTATGAGGATGAGAACCATTATTATGAAAATTGAAGAGAGGATTCATTATGTAGATTAAGGGAATTGTTATGAGATAGGTTCTTGAGGAGAATTGTTATGATGTAGATTGAATTCAAGAAGAGACTCCTTTTGTAAACCTACGTGTTGAAGATTAATGCAAGCTTGGATTCAATGATTTTGTCTCTCTTCGAAGTTATCATCTGTTGATCTAAGATCTTACATGTTGGCATCGACAAGGGCCACCGATCCAACTTGGTAAGCTTATTGTAAATTGTTAATGTAGATTTTCATTTCATGTACTGGTTATTTTGATTTCATGTTATTTTGTTTAATTTTGAATGTGTTGCAAAGTGTGGTAATGCAGGAACAGTTGGATCTCCATATTTCACCATACATGAGCTTTAATGGAGCATCCCACATGTTAGTTTAATTGTTTCAGGAGATAGAATCAAAGTTCATATTTTCTTTTCATGAGCCATTAATGAACATGTCCATCACCTGAGCAAGAGCTTTTGCTTGTTTATGAGTGTTTCTTTCCAGCTTTCGAATTGTGTGAAGATTGTTATTTTTAAAAGTGTGTTGGTTTATAAATGGTTTTCTTATCTATACTAAACAGACATAGGAACCTATCTGTTATCGACAAATATAGTGCATCAACTCTACTGATTACGAATCCCGGTTGATAATTTATGTTTGGTAATATATTATGCAAATAATTGCACCAACATTTTGGTGTCGTTGCCGGGGAGTTGTAAACGGTAATAGGTAGCATTTGAATTATATTGCTTTAATGATTTTGGATTGGTTTTATGGACGACCTAAGGGCGGAGAGAAGATGGTAATATGCGAGGTAAGAACTTGCACATTCACTTTAGTGGGGTTGCTCCAAAGTTAGTTCGTCCTCTTCCTTTTATGCAAAAGTGTGTTTCATTTATGCAAATTTAGTTTTTATTTTTGATGAGCTAACTGTGCGAATAGATAACTTGGTGATAGCAGGGTATTAGTAATGCAATGAGTTCAAGTTTGACATGTTTTAGTTTTACAAATAGTTTTCATTTCTTAGTTTAAAATTAAAATATTTGATGATAAATCAATCTCCTTTTTCGATATGGTTTAACAATGAGTTTAAGCTTGGAACAACTCACTCAGATCCTAGAAAAAGTTGGGATCTCCTTATCTCTGGAAGAGGAGATCTTGACAACAGTTGAAAGTTTAATTTCTCCTCCAGAGACAAATGACGAAACAACATACAAGGAACCCTGTACATCTGATGACGAACAATCATGCGAGCAGGAGATCGAGGAGGATAATGAGGAGTTGCGACACGATCTGAGAAGTGAAAACTATGCCTATGAAAGCGTTATCGAATGATGGTTTCAAGCAGGTACCATGTTAAATCCATTTAGTTTTTCTTTTTATTTTGTTAATTTACAGTTTCGACACTTAATTTCGCACGTTTATGTATATTTTCGATCGTCATTTGCGAAACTCACAATGAACATATTATTATTACTATTGCACTTATGGTTACATTGGAAGTTTGATTACATGTAACTAATCTCCAGTCTTTAATTAGAGTAGAATAGGTAGGATCCGTTTTTTATTTAGCGTTGAATAAGTATGCTCTCCTCCGCGCTTCTTGCGATCTCGAGGATCAGAAAGTAGGATGTCTCAATGAATTAGTTAATGATTTGCAAACATACTTAATCAATTTTTCATCTTCAATTTGCAATTCATTTTGTCTCCATTTGCTAATAAATCTATTTTCTTTAATTTCATGTGAATTTGAATTGTTTTTTTTATTTTTATTATTATTATCTTTTTAATTAATTTAAGAATAAAAAAATAAAAATAAATAAAAATTAAAAAAGGAAAAAACACCAAATGCTTTAAATTAAATTAAATTAAATTATGATTCCTTTTTATAGGAACAAAAATAAAATATAATTTATTTTTATAATAAAAATAAAAATAAAATAAAATATTAAAATTTAAATTTAAAAATTAAAATTTAGCTTTGTGTTTTATAGGAATAAAACATTTAAAAATATAAAAATATAAAACTCTCTTATTGCTTTTGACGTTTCCAAAATTTGGCTTGCCATGGGAGAATAAGATTTTAGGTATGGTGTCCTCCATGATTTCTCTTGGGAACTGCCATGAGCTGCATGGAACCCATAGGAGAAAATTCCTCCATTCCCGATTCTCGTTGTTGGCACCTCTGATCGCAAATGCTTTATTTGTAGCGACGATTGCTCTCTGTTGGGATGAATAAACAACATGAGACCAACTGGGATCTCTCATTCTCCACGTTCAAGTCTGAGGGATTTCATCCGGAGGGAAACTTAGTCACTCACTAGCCATGAATCAGAAGATGAATGCTCTTGTTCGTCAATGATATGTTTCTCTCTTATGTGTCGCTTGTGCATTAGAGCAGCTCATCTAAGAATTCAGTCGAGACTTCGGGCCAATGGGGAAGAAGGCCGACAGGTCGAGGCGCTTACGCAACTATGTGAGTTTTTATTCATTGGAACCAAGAAAGAAAGTAAGCCATACCTTCTAATACCATCGATCCTGCCTCTCCCACATAGGAAAATTCTCAATTCGCCCGGGACTGGCAAACGAGTTATAGAATGGATGCAGAACGAGAGCAATGAAGACCATTGGAATGAACTTTTACAGATCATTCTCAGATAATCACCCTACTCACTCTGAGCCTAATTATCCATTTTATATCTCCACTGATCGGGCCGTAATAAATTTTCCATCAGTCTATGTGGGCGGCTTGTGGAACATTTGAGGTTCGAGAGATTTCTATATCAATGGCTGGCAGATTATCAGAAAGGAATCCAACATATGTCCTTCCTTCTCTATGGCCCCACCTTGTACAACTATCGACTAAATGGGAACACATTGCAGAACCATTTTTCAGGTCACAGATCAAATCGTATACTTTGCACTCTCTTCCCTACTTTTTTTTATAGCTGGAGTCCGCCGATTAGAAATTAAATCCACCAACTAGGAACCAAATCCACATATCTGTACTGGCATATCTAATTTTTGATCGCACTATCATTTGGCATTTTGTTTGTTTACCAGATCATTGCTCAAACAAACTCGATATTTGGCTAATAACTCCTATTTTCCCATGGTTATGGGATCAAATTCTTTTAGGCTAAATCAAAACCAAATTCCGTTATAAGCTAGGCGTAATCCGAAACCCTAGGCATACACCCAATCGTGAATATCTAGAACAAATGTTTGTGGTTCGTTGTTGTAATTTGACTCGTGGCTAACATCCCTGAGCAATATCGAAGGATATTGGGTGACCCAATACATATATCAAACAGGTTCTGGTTGGTCCTTTTTTATGGCGCACCAATGCTGGCTTTAGTGTCATT
Source organism: Picea engelmannii (assembly GCA_009831015.1). Taxonomy (NCBI): domain Eukaryota; kingdom Viridiplantae; phylum Streptophyta; class Pinopsida; order Pinales; family Pinaceae; genus Picea; species Picea engelmannii. Next base: position 132,744 of record ML793307.1, on the reverse strand, counting down.
GAAAGTGATGTAAATCTTGGGCACTGGAGGAGCTTCTCATTCCTTCTGTCTTTCCTCAGAGTCATTGCAGTATCCATGTACTTACACAAAAGTCAATCGAGTTATCTGACTAGAGAAATTTGTATATTCATTCAAATATCCATATATGAATTTACCTCCAACGTCGGATTCTGGTGCACGAGTTTGAAAATTCTTCGATTTTAAAATGTCGATAGGCTAATTGCCCAAAACTTGGGCAAGTGAGAGACAAATTTTCCATAATATTGAGAAGTCATCTTTGGTGGTTAGTGCGAAGAGATACTGAACAACCTCAGCTATCCTCTTGCGTATTGAGCTTGTGTGCTTTTTGGTGGGTGATACTACAGCCTTCGCGGGTATCGATCCGTGTGTGTGAATGTGCAATGCAATTTATGAATGTTTTGTGAACAGGTAGAGGGGGATGCTGCAACATCACAATTTGGAAAAAAATAGGGATAACTTCGATTCCAAAGAGGCAGACATTTGGACGAGATATATGATACAATTTCTATTGTCTGGTTGTAAGAAACAATCATAATTTGTGTTGCAGTTGTTGGTCTGCAGAATAATCCTCTGTACATACAAAGTTTCATTGATGGCGATGATGCCTTGAAGCTACACTACATTGTGCATTGTTCCCTGGATGTAATTGATGAAAGAGTGAATAATCCGAAGAAAATTGGGTCAACTTTTAATGAAACATATCTTGGACTTCTTTACCCAAGTGAAAACTATAAAGTGTATGGATATTTGACAAACACTAAGGTGAAGTTTATTTTGGTCACAACAGATGAGGACCTGAAAGATGCAGATGTTAGGAGTTTCTTCAGACAGTTTCATGTTGCATATGTGGATGCTGTGTCAAATCCTTTCCATGTGCCAGGAAAGAGAATCACCTCACGTGCTTTTTCTGAAAGAGTTAGTACGATAGTGAGATCATTTGGGACATCAATGACAATATAGGCTGCTCTATCCGTCCTATTTGAGCTCCTCTCAAGTTTAAATGATTGGTTAAGGCATTCCAACTTATTGAATTTTAGCTTCTGTATTGTCTTTACAATATTTTTTTTTGCCTGCACTATGTAGTGCATGCATATTATTCATAGTAAGACTGTCATCTGCTTTAAATTCACCTGACGGATAGTTTTCTATTGATGATTTTGAAATATGAGTAGCTTGGAACTAAAATTTGTTTGAGATTCGTGGAGATTAATTTTGCCATTGGTCATGGGGTAGGAAGACGACAACACCTGGACTTTCTTTCGACTATTGGTATAAATGTCACACATGAAGACAACCTAAATCTGTTTGTTCAACAGATTTGTATCATATGTTTATCAAAAGGCATGTGATGATATGAAATTTATCCGTACAATTTTTATTTGGATTGGATTGACATATAACTTTCTTATTGATAAGGTGTGATCTTTTAAAAATTCTTTCTGGTGGAACATGTAACATGTATTTGCATAATTAAAAAAAGGATATAAGCCACGTTTTAATTGGCATATACCTTATGAACCCCAAAAAAAAACCTTATAAAATTCAAAATTAGAAAAATCAAAACATTACAAAATACTATTTTTTTTTTTTTTTTGATAAAAATCAAAATATAGCAAATGGACCTTTTCATCATTCCTGAAAACAATAATGTTTTACAATTTTATGCTAACTTGGTTTCTTGAGTCACTTTACGCCACAATCAATGATGAAACAAGCGCGCGTGCAACGACCACGACAAGAGGTATAAGAACACAATTTATTTTTACCTTGTCACATTCGTACTTCCTTCTCCATGATTATGTTTTTCAAACTTCTCACAAGTTTTCATGCAGGAATTGTTACTAAGATTTTTCAGGTTCAGAGCTGGTCGAATCTCATGACGAAGTGAATTTAGAGAATCACAAACTATTTCTATGAAACATGCTTTGTTGGGCAGCTTGAAGGAGCTGATCTTTATACTTCTCATGGCGTTTTCAGTTACACAAGAAACCGTTCATAAACCCATTTGCCTCATGAATGTTTACCCTCATTTTTCCTTCAATGCACATTGATCATCCATGCTGAAGTCCACTTTCCATCACATTATCCTTCATGACTTTGCACATGCCTATCTTTCTGAGTTGCATACATCTCTTTCCTATTTTCCATTTTGCCTTGCAAATAAAACCATGTAGTTCCCTTGTTGACAACTAAATTACCTTTCTTTCTTTCATACATATTTTTGCTACTGAGATATTTTCATATATAGTCCTACCAATCATATTGTAAAAACTCGCATTGACTGATGTGGGATTCCTTAAGGCCCACCTTTAAACAAGTCTTTCCCCATCGACCTCAACACCTTATCTGGGATATATACTAGAGTCCATTTGAGTACCTAGAGGCTTGCATGCCTTAATGACAAGTTCTCTTGCTGACAATCATGGGAATACATCAATGTCCCTTGATCGTCAGATCTTGCAAGTGGCTCGACATTAGCTCATTCATTCGCACTTCGCAAGATGTACTCAGGTACCTTGGCACTCATTGACATCAATGATGAGTTGTCTCGCATTGGTTAACGACATTTATCAATGGTCGGTAATCCAATGAATTATATTCATGCTCAACATCGACACATTCATTCGCATGACTAGAATTGTACCATCGGGTTTCACAGTAGGTGAAAACTACACACTTTTCCATGACTCCTCAATAGTTACAACAACATGACTTCAGGTATATGAGATTACTACATTTCCACTTTCATTCTTCCTCTTTTCCATGATTCATTAGCAGCAGTTCAGATTCCTCCACTTCACATTCTATGATCCCGCAGTTACAACAGTCGTAGCCATAGTAGCATTCACCTTTCACATGATCATGTAGCAGTGACATCTTCCATGCTCCAGCAGCCGCATTAGCCATATTCCTATTGCATAGTTCATCAACATTTTGGGTAAGTGGAGGTATGTTGTTTTCTACTCTTTAATCATGCAATTCCTTACATGCTAGATTGAATGAATTTGGAAAAATCCCTCACCATGCTCCCTTTCCTTTTCACTTCTATGACTCATGCCACGTTGCATATGGACATGCAACCGATTCGGTT
>ML793307.1:114199-128742 GCA_009831015.1 Picea engelmannii | reverse complement strand
AAAAGACTTCTCGAATACTTCCTCCACCATTTCAAGATTTGAGAAGATAATTCAATCCTAATTCAAGGAAAATATCATGGAGATTTGGTTGTCATATCTTATCCAAGATATATGAGAGATATGTGTGAGGATTTAAAGGGATTTAATTTTGTAATAAAGGGAAATGGTTTGAGAGAAAAGTGGATCTGTAATTATGAGATGTTTATCTCCTTTTCAAAGATTTCATGTATAAAAGACAGTGCCTTCTCTTCATGAAGGAAGGAATTATTATGTAAAGAAGAAGATAATCAATATTATGAGGATGAGAACCATTATTATGAAAATTGAAGAGAGGATTCATTATGTAGATTAAGGGAATTGTTATGAGATAGGTTCTTGAGGAGAATTGTTATGATGTAGATTGAATTCAAGAAGAGACTCCTTTTGTAAACCTACCTGTTGAAGATTAATGGAAGCTTGGATTCAATGATTTTTTCTCTCTTCGAAGTTATCATCTATTGATCTAAGAGCTTCTATGTTGGCATTGACAAGGGCCACCGATCCATCTTGTTAAGATTATTGTAAATTGTTAATGTAGATTTTCATTTCATGTACTGGTTATTTCGATTTCATGTTATTTTGTTTAATTTCGAATGTGTTGCAAAGTTCGGTAATGCAGGAATAGTTCGATCTCCATATTTCACCATACATGAGATTTAATGGAGCATCCCACATATGTTAGTTTAATTGTTTCAGGAGATAGAATCAAAGTTCATCTTTTCGTTTCATGAGCCATTAATGAACATGTTCATCACCTTAGCAAGAACTTTTGCTTGTTTATGAGTGTTTCTTTCCATCTTTCGAATTGTGTGAAGATTGTTATTTTTAAAAGTGTGTTGGTTTCTAAATCATTTTCTTATCTATACTAAACAGACATAGGAACCTATCTGTTATCGTCACATATAGTGCACCAACTCTACTGATTACGAATCCCAGTTGATAATTTATGTTTGGTAATATATTATGGAAATAATTGCACCAACATTTTGGCGCCGTTGCCGGGGAGTTGTAAACGGTAATAGGTAGCATTTGAATTAGATTGCTTTAATCATTTTGGATTGGTTTTATGGATGACCTAAGGGTGGAGAGAAGATGGTAAGATGTGAGGTAAGAACCAGTGCATCCACTTTAGTGGGGTTGCTCCAAAGTTAGGTCGTCCTCTTCCTTTTATGAAAAAGTGTGTTTTATTTATGCAAATTTATTTTTTATTTTTGATGAGCTAACTGTGCGAATAGATAACTTAGTGACAATAGGGCCTTAGTAATGCAATGAGTTCAAGTTTGGCGTGTTTTACTTTTACAAATAGTTTTCATTTCTTAGTTTAAAATTAAAATCTTTGATGATAAATCAATCTCCTTTTTCGATATGGTTTAACAATGAGTTTAAGCTTGGAACAACTCACTCAGATCCTAGAAAAATTTGGGATCTCCTCTTCTCTGGAAGAGGAGATCTTGACAGCAGCTGAAAGTTTAATTTCTCCTCCAGAGATAAACGACGAAAAAACATACAAGGAACCATGTACATCTGATGGCGAACAATCATGCGAGCATGAGATCGAGGAGGATAATGAGGAGTTACGACACGATATGAGAAGTGAAAACTATGCCTATGAAAGCATTATCGAATGATGGTTTCAAGCAGGTACCAGGTTAAATCCATTTAGTTTTTCTTTTTATTTTGTTAATTTAGAGTTTCGACACTTAATTTCGCACGTTTATGTATATTTTCGATCGTCATTTGCGAAACTCACATTGAACATATTATTATTACTATTGCACTTATGGTTACATTGAAAGTTTGATTACACGTAACTAATCTCTAGTCTTTAATTAGAGTAGAATAGGTAGGATCAGTTTTTTCTTTAGCGTTGAATAAGTATGCTCTCCTCCGCGCTTCTTGCGATCTCGAGGATCAGAAAGTAGGATGTCTCAATGAATTAGTTAATGATTTGCAAACATACTTAATCAATTTTTCATCTTCAATTTGCAATTCATTTTGTCTCCATTTACTAATAAATCTATTTTCTTTAATTTCATGTGAATTTGAATTGTTTTATTATTATTATTATTATTATCTTTTTAATTAATTTAAGAGTAAAAAAATAAAAATAAAAATTAATAAAAATTAAAAAAAGACAAAACACCAAATGCTTTAAATTAAATTAAATTAAATTAGGATTCCTTTTTATAGGAATAAAAATAAAATATAATTTATTTTTATAATAAAAATAAAAATAAAATTAAATATTAAAAGTAAAAATTAAAAATTAAAATTTAGCTTTGTGTTTTATAGGAATAAAACATTTAAAAATATAAAAATATAAAACTCTCTTAGTGCTTCTGACATTTCCAAAATCTGGCTTGCCATGGGAGAATCAGATTTTAGGTATGGTGTCCTCTAGGATTTCTCTTGGGAACTGCCATGAGCTGCATGGAACCCATAGGAGAAAATTCCTCCATTCCTGATTCTTGTTGTTGGCACCTCTGATCGCAAATGTTTTATTCGTAGCGGCGATTGCTGTCTATTGGGATGAATAAAAAATATGAGACCAGCTGGGATCTCTCATTCTCCACGTTCAAGTCTGAGGGATTTCATCCGAAGGGCAACTTAGTGACTCACTAGCCATGGGAGGAGACTAGAGTCGGAAGATGAATGCTCCTATTCGTCAACGATATTTTTCCCTCTTATGTGTTGCCTGTGCATCAGAGCAACTCATCTAAGAATTTTGTCGGGACTTCGAGCCAATGGGGAAGAAGGCCGACAGGTCAAGGCACTTACACAACTATGTGGGTTTTTATTCATTGGAACGAAGAAAGAAAGTAAGCCATACCTTCTACTACCATCGATCCTGCCTCTCCCACATAGGAAAATTCTCAATTCGCCCGAGAATGGAAAGTGGGTTATAGAATGGATGCAGAACGAGAACAATGAAGGCCATTGGAATGAACTTTTACAGATCATTCTCAGATAATCACCCTACTCACTCTGAGCCTAATTATCCATTTTACATTTCCACTGACCGGGCTGTAATAAATTTTCCATCAGTCTACGTGGGCGGCCTGTGGAACATTTGAGGTTCGGGAGCTTGCTATATCAATGGCTGGCAGATTACCAGAAAGGAATCCAACATATGTCCTTCCTTCTCTGTGGCCCCACCTTGTACAACTATCGACTGACTGGGAACAGATTGCAGAACTATTTTTCAGGTCACAGATCAAATCGTATGCTTTGCACACTCTTCCCTACTTTTTTTTATAGCTGGAGTCCACCGATTAGAAATTAAATCCGCAGACTAGGAACCAAATCCGCGTATCTATACTGGCAGATCTAATTTTTGATCGCACTATCATTTGGCATTTTGTTTGTTTACCAGATCATTTCTCAAACAAACCCGATATTTGGCTAACAACTCCTGTTTTCCCATGGTTACGGGATCAAATTCTTTTAGGCTGAATCAAAACCAAATTCCATTATAAGCTAGGCGTAATCCGAAACCCTAGGCATACACCCAATCATAATATTTGGAACAAATGTTTGTGGTTCATTGTTGTAATTTGACTCGTGGCTAGCATCCCTGAGCAATATCGAAGGATATTGGGTGACCCAATACATATATCAAACAGGTTCTGGTTGGTCCTTTTTTATGGCGCACCAATGCTCGCTTTAGTGTCATTGAAAGTGATGTAAATCTTGGGCACTGGAGGAGCTTCTCATTCCTTCTGTATTTCCTTAGAGTCATTGCAGTGTCCCTGTACTTACACAAAAGTCAATCGAGTTATCTGACTAGAGCAATTTGTATATTCATTCAAATATCCATATATGAATTTACCTCCAACGTCGAATTTTGGTGCACGAGTTCGAAAATTCTTCGATTTTAAAATGTCGATAGTCTAATTGCCCAAAACTTGGGCAAGTGAGAGACAAATTGGCCATAATATTGAGAAGTCATCTTTGGTGGTCAATGGGAAGAGATACTGAACAACCTCAACTATCCTCTTGCGTATTGAGATTGTGTTCTTTTTGGTGGGTGACACTGCAACGTTCGCGGGTATCGATCTGTGTGTGTGAAGGTGCAATACAATTTATGAATGTTTTGTGAAAAGGTAGAGGGGGATGCTGCAACATCACAATTTAGAAAAAATAGGGATAACTTTGATTCCAAAGAGGCAGACATTTGGAGGAGATATATGATACAATTTCTATTGTGTAGTTGTAAGAAACGATGATAATTTGTGTTGCAGTTGTTGGTTTGCAGAATAATCCTCTGTACATACAAAGTTTCACTGATGGGATGATGCCTTGAAGCTACACTACATTGTTCATTGTTCCCTGGATGTAATTGATGAAAGAGTGAATAATCCGAAGAAAATTGGGTCAACTTTGAACGAAACATATCTTGGACTTCTTCACCCAAGTGAAAACTGTAAAGTGTATGGATATTTGACAAACACTAAGGTGAAGTTTATTTTGGTCACAACAGATGAGGACCTGAAAGATGCATATTTTAGGAGTTTCTTCAGATAGTTTCATGTTGCATATGTGGATGCTGTGTCAAATCCTTTCCATGTGCTAGGAAAGAGAATCACCTCACGTGATTTTTTTGAAAGAGTTAGTATGATAGTGATATCATTTGGGACATCAACGACAATATAGGGTGCTCTATCCATCCTATTTTATCTCCTCTCAAGTTTAAATGATTGGTTAAGGCATTCCAACTTATTAAATTTTAGCTTCTGTAGCGTCTTTACAATATTTTTTTTTTCCTGCACTATGTGGTGCATGCATATTCTTCATAGTAAGACTGCCATCTGCTTTAAATTCACCCGACATACAGTTTTCTATTGATGATTTTGAAATATGAGTAGCTTGGAACTAAAATATGTTTGAGATTCGTGGAGGTTAATTTTTCCATTGGTCATGGCATAGGAAGACTGCAGCACCTGGAATTTCTTTCGACTGTTGGTATAAATGTCACACATGAAGACAACCTAAATATGTTTGATCAACGGATTTGTATCATATGTTTATCAAAAGGCATGTGATGATATGAAATTTATCCGTACAGTTTTTATTTGGATTGGATTGGCATATAACTTTCTTATTGATAAGTTGTGATCTTTTAAAAATTGTTTCTGGTGGAACATGTAAGATGTATTTTCATAATTAACAAAAGGATATAAGCCACGTTTTAATTGGCATGTACCTTATGAACCCCCCCCAAAAAAAAAAAATTAGAAAATTCAAAATTAGAAAAATCAAAACATTACAAAATACATAATTTTTTTTTTTTTTTGTATAAAAATCAAAATATAGCAAATGGACCTTTTCGTCATTCCTGAAAACATTAATGTTTTTACAATTTTACGCTAACTTGGTTTCTTGAGTCACTTTACACCGCGATCAACAATGAAACAAGCGCGTGCAACAGCCACGACAAGAGGTATAAGAACGCAATTTATTTTTACCTTGTCGCATTCGTACTTCCTTCTCCATGATTATGTTTTTCAAACTTCTCACAAGTTTTCATGTAGGAATTGGTACTAATATTTTTCAGGTTTAGAGCCAATCGCATTTCATGACGAAGTGAATTTCGAGAATCACAAACTCTTTCCGTGAAACATGCTTTGTTGGGTAGCTTGAAGGAGCTGATCTTTATACAACTGATGGTGTTTTCAGTTACATAAGAAACCGTTCATAAAACCATTTGCCTCATGAATGTTTACCCTCATTTTTCCTTCAACGCACATTGATCATCCATGCTGAAGTCCACTTTCCATCGCCTTATCCTTCATGACTTTGCACACACCTATCTTTCTGAGTCACATACATCTCTTTCCTTTTTTCCGTTTTGCCTTGCAAATAAAACCATGCAGTTCCCTTGTTGACAACTAAATTACCTTGCTTTCTTTCATACATATTGTTGCTACTGAGATCTTTTCATCTATAGTCCTACCAATCATATTGTAAAAACTCACATTGACTGATGTGGGATACCTTAAGGCCCACCTTTCAACAAGTCTTTCCCCATGGACCTCAGCACCTTATCTGGGATATAGACTAGAGTCCATTTGAGTACCTAGAGGCTTGCATGCCTTAATGGCAAGTTCTCTTGCTGACAATCATGGGAATACATCAATTTCCCTTGATCGTCAGATCTTGCAAGTGGCTCGACATTAGCTCATTCATTCTCACTTCACAAGATGTACTCAGGTACCTTGGCACTCATTGACATCAATGATGAGTTGTCTCGCATTGTTTAACGACATTTATCAATGGTCGGTAATCCAATGACTTATCTTCATGCTCGACATCGACACATTTATTCACATGACTAGAATTGTACCATCGGGTTTCACAACAGGTGAATACTATACACTTTTCCATGACTCCTCAGCAGTTACAGAAGCATGACTTCAGCTATATGAGATTACTACATTTCCACTTTCATTCTTCCTCTTTTCCATGATTCATTAACAGTAGTTCAGATTCCTCCACTTCACATTCTATGATCCCACAATTACAACAATCACAGCCACAATAGCATTCACCTTTCACATGATCATGTAGCAGTGACATATTCCATGCTCCAATAGCCGCATTAGCCATATTCCTATTGGATAGTTCATCAACATTTTGGGTAAGTGGAGTTATGTTGTTTTCTACTTTTTAATCATGCAATTCCTTACATGCTAGAGTGAATGAATTTGGAAAAATCCCTCACCATGCTCCCTTTCCTTTTCGCTTCTATGACTCATGCCACATTGCACGTGGACATGCAACCAATTCGGTTGGGGGGGAAGGGGGGGCGTGGAGGGGACTATATTCGCTATCATCACTCCATTTTCCCACCACCATTCCATTTTTCGTCTCATTTACCATTTACCAACATTTATTTCTTCCAACGATACTCTGTTGCACTTTGCCTCATAAGCATTGATATACATATTGGCATGATTCACAAATATGTAAAAAGGGTTTTCTTATACTCAGTGATGTATTCTTATTCCAACAAGAAAATGGGTAAATTATTATCATAACAATGACAAAACAAATAACGAAATAAATGTTGTTTACACAAGAACCAACATTTTATTATCATAACAACAAAGAGATGAATGTTGTTTACACAAGAACCAACATTTTATTATTATAACAACAAGAAACAAATATATATATATATATATATATATATATATATATAACGAAATGAACGTTGCTTACACAAGAACCAACATTCTCTATATTCATAGTTGTCACACAAGAACCAACCATAAGAAATTGTCTGCTATTACTCATGTAAATCCCATCCTGGAAATATTTATTATCATCACTCAAAAACAAAGTTCAGATGCCAACATTTCTTGAGAAGACCCATGCATGGTTGCATGAGGACATGCAACAAGTTCAGTTGGGGGGTATGTTGGGACTCAAAAATGTCGTCTTTCCATCCACCTTTCCCTTCATCAGTCTTCACATTTCATCACCCCATTAACCATTCATTAATAGCATTTCATAATTAAATATGGGTTAAACCTTATTAATTTCCAAATCATTTATTTTAGTATTAAAAGGGAATTTGTGATTAAATATTAGAAAATTGACATGTTTTCATATATCTCAAAAATGTGTGAGCTTTATCATGTGTAGGAATATGTGAAGGATTAATTCAAAAGAATTCTCGAATACTTCCTCCACCATTTCAAGATTTGAGACGATAATTCAATCATAATTCAAGGAAAATATCATGGAGATTTGGTTGTCATATCTTATCCAAGATATATGAGAGATAAGTGTGAGGATTTAAAGGGATTATATTTTGTAATAAAGGGAAATGGGTTGAGAGAAAAGTGGATCTGTAATTATGAGATGTTTATCTCCTTTTCAAAGATTTCATGTATAAAAGAGAGTGCCTTCTCTTCATGAAGGAGAGAATTATTATGTAGAGAAGAAGATAATCAATATTATGAGGATGAGAACCATTATTATGAAAATTGAAGAGAGGATTCATTATGTAGATTAAGGGAATTGTTATGAGATAGGTTATTGAGGAGAATTGTTATGATGTAGATTGAATTCAAGAAGAGACTCCTTTTGTAAACCTACATGTTGAAGATTAATGCAAGCTTGGATTCAATGATTTTGTCTCTCTTCGAAGTTATCATCTGTTGATCTAAAAGCTGCCATGTTGGCATCGACAAGGGCCACCGATCCAGCTTGGTAAGCTTATTGTAAATTGTTAATGTAGATTTCCATTTCATGTACTGGTTATTTCGATTTCATGTTATTTTGTTTAATTTCAAATGTGTTGCAAAGTGTGGTAATGCAGGAACAGTTGGATCTCCATATTTCACCATACATGAGATTTAATGGAGCATCCCACATGTTAGTTTAATTGTTTCAGGAGATAGAATCAAAGTTCATCTTTTCTTTTCATGAGCCATTAATGAACATGTTCATCACCTGAGCAAGATCTTTTGCTTGTTTATGCGTGTTTCTTTCCAGCTTTTGAATTGTGTGAAGATTGTTATTTTTAAAAGTGTGTTGGTTTCTAAATGGTTTCTTATCTATACTAAACAGACATAGGAACCTATCTGTTATCGACACATATAGTGCATCAAATCTACTGATTACGAATCCCAGTTGATAATTTATGTTTGGTAATATATTATGCAAATAATTGCACCAACATTTTGGCACCATTACCGGGGAGTTGTAAACGGTAATAGGTAGCATTTGATCTAGATTTCTTTAATCATTTTGGATTGGTTTTATAGACGACCTAAGGGCGGAGAGAAGACATTAAGATGTGAGGTAAGAACCAGTGCATCCACTTTAGTGGGGTTGCTCCAAAGTTAGGTCTCCTCTTCCTTTTAGGTAAAAGTGTATTTTATTTATGCAAATTTAGTTTTTATTTTTGATGAGCTAACTATGTGAACAGATAACCTGGTGACAGAAGGGTCTCAATAACGCAATGAGTTCAAGTTTGGTGTGTTTTACTTTTACAAATAGTTTTCATTTCTTAGTTTAAAATTAAAATCTTTGATGATAAATCAATCTCCTTTTTCGATATGGTTTAACAATGAGTTTAAGCTTGGAACAACTCACTCAGATCCTAGAAAAATTTGGGATCTCCTCTTCTCTAGAAGAGGAGATCTTGACAGCAGTTGAAAGTTTAATTTCTCCTCTAGAGACAAACGACGAAACAACATACAAGGAACCATGTACATCCGATGACGAACAATCATGCGAGTAGGAGATCGAGGAGGATAACGAGGAGTTGCGACACGATCTGAGAAGTGAAAACTATGCCTATGAAAGCATTATTGAACGATGGTTTCAAGCAGGTACCAAGTTAAATCCATTTAGTTTTTCTTTTTATTTTGTTAATTTACAGTTTTGACACTTAATTTCGCAGGTTTATGTATATTTTCGATCGTCATTTGCGAAAGTCACATTGAACATATTATTATTACTATTGCGCTTATGGTTACATTGGAAGTTTGATTACACGTAACTAATATCTAGTCTTTAATTAGAGTAGAATAGGTAGGATCAGTTTTTTCTTTAGCGTTGAATAAGTATGCTCTCCTCCGCGTTTCTTGCGATCTCGAGGATCAGAAAGTAGGATGTCTCAATGAATTAGTTAATGATTTGCAAACATACTTAATCAATTTTTCATCTTCAATTTGCAATTCATTTTGTCTCCATTTGCTAAGAAATCTATTTTCTTTAATTTCATGTGAATTTGAATTGTTTTATTATTATTATTATTATTATTATCTTTTTAATTAATTTAAGAATAAAAAAATAAAAATAAAAATTAATAAAAATTTAAAAAGGAAAAAACACCAAATGCTTTAAATTAAATTAAATTAAATTAGGATTCCTTTTTATAGGAATAAAAATAAAATATAATTTATTTTTATAATAAAAATAAAAATAAAAATAAAAATAAAATTAAATATTAAAATTAAAAATTAAAAATTAAAATTTAGCTTTGTGTTTTATAGGAATAAAACATTTAAAAATATAAAAATATAAAACTCTCTTATTGCTTCTCACATTTCCAAAATCTAGCTTGCCATGGGGGAATCAGATTTCAGGTATGGTGTCCTCCAGGATTTCTCTTGGGATCTGCCATGAGCTACATGTAACCCATAGGAGCAAATTCCTCCATTCTTGATTCTCGTTGTTGGCACCTCTGATCACAAATGCTTTATTTGTAGCGACGATTGCTGTCTGGTGGGATGAATAAACAATATGAGACCAGCCGGGATCTCTCATTCTCCATGTTCAAGTCTGAGGGATTTCATCCGAAGGGCAACTTAGTCACTCACTAGCCATGGTAGGAGACCAGAATCGGAAGATGAATGCTCCTATTTGTCAACGATATGTTTCCCTCTTATGTGTCACCTGTGCATCAGAGTAGCTCATCTAAGAATTCTGTCGGGACTTCGAGCCAATGGGGAAGAAGGCCGGCAGGTCAAGGCACTTACACAACTATGTGAGTTTTTATTCATTGGAATGAAGAAAGAAAGTAAGCCATACCTTCTACTACCATCGATCCTGCCTCTCCCACATAGGAAAATTCTCAATTCGCCTGAGACTGGCAAGCGGGTTATAGAATGGATGCAGAACAAGAGCAATGAAGACCATTGGAATGAACTTTTACAGATCATTCTCAGATAATCGCCCTACTCACTTCGAGCCTAATTATCCATTTTATATCTCCACTAACCGGGCCGTAATAAATTTTCCATCAGTCTACGTGGGCGGCTTGTGGAACATTTAAGGTTCGGGAGCTTGCTATATCAATGGCTGGCAGATTATCAGAAAGGAATCCAACATATGTCCTTCCTTCTCTGTGGCCCCACCTTGTATAGCTATCGAGTAACTAGGAACATATTATAGAACCATTTTTCAGGTCATAGAGAAAATCGTATACTTTGCACTCTCTTCCCTACTTTTTTTAATAGATGGAGTTCGTCGATTAGAAATTAAATCCATCGACTAGGAACCAAATCCACATATCTGTACTGGCAGATCTAATTTTTGATCGCACTATAATTTGGCATTTTGTTTGTTTACCAGATCATTGCTCAAACAAACCCGATATTTGGCTAACAACTCCTGTTTTCCCATGGTTATGGGATCAAATTCTTTTAGGCTGAATCAAAACCAAATTCTGTTATAAGTTAGGCGTAATCTAAAACCCTAGGTGTTACACCTAGTGGCGAATATCCAGAACAAATATTTGTGGTTTGTTGTTGTAATTTGACTCATGGCTAGCATCCCTGAGCAATATCAAAGGATATTGGGTGACCCAATACATATATCAAACAGGTTCTGTTTGGTCTTTTTTTATGGCACACCAATGCTCGCTTTAGTGTCATTGAAAGTGATGTAAATATTGGGCACTAGAGGAGATTCTCATTCCTTCTGTCTTTCCTTAGAGTCATTGAAGTGTCCCTGTACTTACACAAAAGTCAATCGAGTTATCTGACTAGAGCAATTTGTATATTCATTCAAATATCCATATATGAATTTACCTCCAACGTTGAATTCTGGTGCACGAGTTCGAAAAGTCTTCGATTTTAAAATGTCGATAGGATAATTGCCCAAAACTTGGGCAAGTGAGAGAAAAATTGGCCATAATCTTGAGAAGATATCTTTGGTGGTCAGTGGGAAGAGATATTGAACAACCTCAACTATCCTCTTGCGTATTGAGCTTGTGTGATTTTTGGTGGGTGACACTACAACCTTTGCGGGTATCGATCCGTGTGTGTGAATCTACAATGCAATTTATGAATGTTTTGTGAACAGGTAGAGGGGGATGCTGCAACATCACAATTTATAAAAAACATGGATAACTTCGATTCCAAAGAGGCAGACATTTGGAGGAGATATATGATACAATTTCTATTGTCTAGTTGTAAGAAATGATGATAATTTGTGTTGCAGTTGTTGGTCTGCAGAATAATCCTTTTTACATACAAATTTTCACTGATGGCGATGATGCCTTGAAGCTACACTACATTGTGCATTGTTCCCTGGATGTAATTGATGAAAGAGTGAACAATCCGAAGAAAATTGGGTCAACTTTGAATGAAACATATCTTGGACTTCTTTACCCAAGTGAAAACTATAAAGTGTATGTATATTTGACAAACACTAAGGTGAAGTTTATTTTGGTCACAACATATGAGGAACTGAAAGATGCAGATGTTAGGAGTTTCTTCAGACAGTTTCATGTTGCATATGTGGATGCTGTGTCAAATCATTTCCATGTGCCAGGAAAGAGAACCACCTCACGTGATTTTGCTGAAAGAGTTAGTATGATAGTGAGATCATTTGGGACATCAACGAAAATATAGGTTTCTCTATCCGTCCTATTTGAGCTTCTCTCAAGTTTAGATGATTGGTTAAGGCATTCCAGCTTATTGAATTTTAGCTTCTGTAGTGTCTTTACAATATTTTTTTTTTGCCTGCACTATGTAGTGCATGCATATTCTTCATAGCAAGACTGTCATCTTCTTTAAATTCACCCGATGGATAGTTTTCTATTGATGATTTTGAAATATGAGTAGCTTGGAACTAAAATATGTTTGAGATTCGTGGAGGTTAATTTTTTCATTGGTCATGGGATAGGAAGACTGCAACACCTGGACTTTCTTTCGACTATTGGTATAAATGTCACACTTGAAGACAACCTAAATCTGTGTGTTAAATGGATTTGTATCATATGTTTATCAAAAGGCATGTGATGATATGAAATTTATCCGTACAGTTTTTATTTGGATTGGATTGACATATAGCTTTCTTATTGATATGTTGTGATCTTTTAAAAATTCTTTCTGGTGGAACATGTAACATGTATTTGCATAATTAACAAAAGGATATAAGCCACATTTTAATTGGCATGTACCTTATGAACCAAAAAAAAAAAAAAAATTATAAAATTCAAAATTAGAAAAATCAAAACATTACAAAATACATAATTTTTTTTTTATAAAAATCAAAATACAGCAAATGGACCTTTTCATCATTCCTGAAAACAATAATGTTTTTACGATTTTACGCTAACTTTGTTTCTTGAGTCACTTTACACCACAATCAACGATGAAACAAGCGCACACGCAACGACCACGACAAGAGGTATAAAAACACATTTTATTTTTACCTTGTCACATTCGTACTTCCTTCTCCATGAATATGTTTTTCAAACTTCTCACAAGTTTTCATGCAAGAATTGGTACTAAGATTTTTCAGGTTCAGAGATGGTCGCATCTCACGATGAAGTGATTTTCGAGAATCACAAACTCTTTCTGTGAAACATGCTTTGTTGGGCAGCTTGAAGGAGTTGATATTCATACATCTCATGGCGTTTACAGTTACACAAGAAACTGTTCATAAACCCATTTTCCTCATGAATGTTTAACCTCATTTTTCCTTCAACGCACATTGATCATCCACGCTGAAGTCCACTTTCCATTGCCTTATCCTTCATGACTTTGCACATGCCTATCTTTCTGAGTCGCATACATCTCTTTCCTATTTTTCATTTTGCCTTGCAAATAAAACCATGCAGTTCCCTTTTTGACAACTACATTACCTTGCTTTCTTTCATACATATGTTTCTACTGAGATCTTTTCATCTATAGTCCTACCAATCATATTGTAAAAACTCGCATTGATTGATGTGGAATTCTTTAAGGCCCACCTTTCAACAAGTCTTGCCCCATCGACCTCAACACCTTATCTAGGATATAGACTAGAGTCCATTTGAGTACCTAGAGGCTTGCATGCCTTAATGGCAAGTTCTCTCGCTGACAATCATGAGAATAGATCAATGTCCCTTGGTCGTCAGATCTTGCAAGTGGCTCGACATCAGCTCATTCATTCGCACTTCACAAGATGTACTTAGGTACCTTGGCATTCATTGGCATCAATGATGAGTTGTCTCGCATTGGTTAACGACATTTATCAATGGTCGGTAATCCAATGACTTATCTTCATGCTCAACATCAACACATTCATTTGCATGACTAGAATTGTACCATCGGGTTTCGCAGCAGGTGAAGACTATACACTTTTCCATGACTCCTCAACAGTTACAATAGCATGACTTCAACTATATGAGATTACTGCATTTCCACTTTCATTCTTCCTCTTTTCCATGATTCATTAGCAACAGTTCAGATTCCTCCACTTCACATTCTCTGATCCCGTAGTTACAACAGTCGCAACCACAGTAGCATTCACCTTTCACATGATCGTGTAGTAGTGACATCTTCCATGCTCCAGCAGCCACATTATCCATATTCCTATTGCAGATTTCATCAACATTTTGGGCAAGTGGAGGTATGTTGTTTTCTACTCTTTAATCATGCAATTCCTTACATGCTAGAGTGAATGAATTTGGAAAAATCCCTCACCATGCTCCCTTTCCTTTTCACTTCTATGACTCATGCCATGTTGCATGCGGACATGAAACCAATTCAGTT
>ML793307.1:71905-87056 GCA_009831015.1 Picea engelmannii | reverse complement strand
AATATATATATATATATATATATATATATATATATATATATATATATATATATATATATCTATATATATATATATAACTCCATGACCTTCTTTTCCAAAATACCGAGAGTGTTTTCAAATGTGTCAATAACTAGGGTCATAAAATATAGGCCATAGTAAATAGTTCTTTAAGCATGAAATCTCTCCAAAACTAGTCCTAATATATATAAATAAAATTGGAGGAGGGAACTAACATAAATAGAAATCCATATGCTAGATGTGCCACCATTGCCATCATTCTGTGGATTCTAGTGCTAGGCTGGAGAAATTTTTTATGGTTGGCCGCATTCCGGGAAACAATTTTGAGTAAGCTCACATGATATAATGACAAATAAAGAATCCAATCTATGCTTTATGTTCTCATGAAAGAACAATTGATCTGCAGTGCCCTTGCGAATGTCTAGGAGTAAGGGCAGTTGTTCCTTTGAAATAATTTGATGCTGGATTTCTTCTTGCTAAGGAGGGGTCTTTGAGAGCCCTGTGCTTTCTTAAAGAGAATGCATAAGATGATATTCCTCAAATGTAGGAAATCCCTAGTTTTCCTCTCTTCAATTGTGTAGAGAGGGATGTCTCATGGCTTCAGTAACAACTAAGGATTGAGGAAGTTGATCATGGGTAGTCTGGGGATGAGAATTGGGCATGGAAGGCCTTTCCTACTGGAAATTCATCTCAGGGATCATCATAGAAGAGTACATAGGGTAATGGGGTTGATTATAAGATGAAGTCTCCTCCATAATGTGGAAATCCAAATTTTCCTCTCCTTTGTCAGAGTCTAATGTCGACATGTCTGTTGAAGGAAAGGTTGGAGATGGGGGTGGGCTTGGTAAGCTTGTAGGAGAATTGTGAGTGCGTAAAAAAGATTCCATATAGCGATGATATTTTGGACCATGTATGGAGTGACCCCACTCTCGAGGCATGGTTAGAGTATGAAATTCAAAGAGCCAAGGAGGATGGAAACAAACCAGAAACAAGAGACCATAAAAGAAAATTTGTAGAGAAACTAGACACGTGAGGAATATGGAGAAGAAATAATTATCAAAATCCTCAGGAGAGGATTGGGAAATGTTATCATTTTCACACTTTGAAGGTGCCATAAAATCAGAGTGGAAATTGTCCTGAAGCAGAGTACAAACTTTAATTGCATTCACCATCATTCCAATCTAGATAAATAGCAATCCTCTTGTGCAAGAGCCCTCAACTATCACCCCTGCATTAATTCCCATTGTCAAGTATCGCATCATCAGGTGGGAGGCAGTGGAATATTTCTATGTGTTCATGTAGATTCATGGAAAAGTGTCACCCCATCCAGGGAGTTCTAATCCAAATGAGCCAGTTCTAAGAAGTGTTCAAACAAAAGGAGAATCGGTCTGGAGTTGGCATCTATGCATATGTCTTCTCCTTGTTGATTGACTCATGCATGCTAATTTGTATGTAAATTTGTTCACTTCTCTACAAACATGCGAAGGGACACGAATAATTTATGGCTTAAGGAGGGAATTGAAGAGATCCAACCATCTTATAATACATCATCTTGGAGATATTTTGGCAATCTATGAAGCATGCCAAATTTTGGTGGCGAGGGAAATGATGACCTTGGAGTCCCCTTCTATTATTAGTTGTTTTAGGCCCATTTGAGAAGCCAATTGTATTCCTTTTATTACACCCTAGAGATCTACTGAGTTGTTTGTGTCAAATCCCAAGCTACCAGCCATAACATTCATAATTATTCCCTCACTGTTTTGGATTACTACACCAAATCTTGTCGAGCCAGGACTACCTCTAGAAGCTTCATCAAAGTTTACATTGAAGAATCTAGGTGGAGCAAATTTCCATGTGATTGGGATTTGAGTGGATGAGTGGCTAATATTGGGGTGGGGGTGGGGCATGGTTGGGATAAGGTGAATATTCCACTGGGATAGTATAATGATTTCATTTGGATTGCTTTTGAGGTCTTCTGGCTACTATTATTGTGATATGATGGTTTCTTGAGTGTCATGATATATCCTGGACCAAACTTGAGCAATGTAAGAGGGATTTGAGAGAAATATCCTTCTGTTTCACTCCTTCTAGACATTCTAGACCATAAAACCCAACAAAATATGACAAATTTTGTTGAGGGTCGGAGTATGGAAGGCTATGAACCTCCACTTCTTAATTGTGTCAATAATGTTTTCTTTGAATCGATCTCTTTTTCTCATTATTTGAGCCACCTTATCCCATATTTATGTGCTAAAGGATAAATGGTTTATAAGGTGAAATTTTGTTTTCTCTTGTTGCATGTAGAGTGGTGTAATACCCCAAGGATGTGCCCCAATTGTATTATGAATTGTAATTATGTTTTCTAGGATGGTGAGCCAAGTGTATATAAGTTGGTGGGCTTATGTGTTTATTAGGCCGGAGAGCTTAAGTGTTAAAGGCCAAGAGCCTCATTTTGTATATGTAATCATGCAGATTATTAATAAAATATAAACATCGCTGTGTGTAGACCGACCACGAAGAAAGAGTGATGGGGGACTAAGCTTCCATAAGGCTGGGTAAGGGAGAGGGGTCTCAAAGGTTGGGAGAGGGGATAATATTAATAACTTAAGTCCTTAAGAATAATATTTTAGTATTATTCGAAAGCTATATGAAATTTATGTTTTATCCTAAGTCTTTGGAAGGACATGTGACTTCCAAATGAGGAGGAGCATGCTTCATGCATGACATGTGTCGACCCAGGCACATGCAATTTAATCCAAAAAATGAGCTGTGTTGGGAGTTGGTCCTGCCATTCTCCCATCCTCCACCTAATTTCAATGTCCGTCCTTCACCTGAACCATTTTGCCGCTGCGTTGGATATCTGCATACCCTCACGCACTGGAAACCAGTGGTAAACCCGTGAAATGAGTCGTGTCTCCTATGTTGATTGCTGAGAAGACCGACGCATCCTTGAATTGTTGAGCCTTTCTATGTCTTAGCATCTGTCAGTTACTGTTTTGGGAGTCCATACCCATTTTCCCAGTAGGTTGTTGTGGCCACATAGATCCTTGACTGGGTGTGGCTTGCTTCCATTGTATGTTCATTTTCGAGCCTTGCTGTTGTGTCCTCACTATGTTGGAAGTGGTTGAAGAAGAGGGTTTCCAGTCCTATGAACAACACTCTCTCCAGGTGAGAGAGGTGGTTGTGGTCGAAGATGCAGGTTGTCAGGCCTGTGAGAAACTCTCTCGAGGTGAGAGAGTGTGTTGAGGAAGTGAGATCTCCTGGAAGGAGTCCTGTAGCTACTACAGAGCTCTGATAATTCTAGTTTGACCTATTGCTGAAGCCCAAGGCAAGGGAGGTAAAGCAATCGATGGACTGTAGGACAATGAAAGTGTACACTCATGGGGTGGGACAAACATGTGGGGAATGAGAGTCTATGAGCAGTGGGCGTAAGTGACTCCTGGAAGAGAATCCTTCCTCTGTAACTGTGTGGCTTCCCTATTGACATATTGACCTTTCCTAGCCTAGGAATCCCTTGTAGGTGGAGCTTAGTCCCAACTCGAGGGTGACCTACTGCTGAGAGTGATGAGCAGCGTGGTCTAAGGCTGGGAGGTTCATGGAAGGTTTGCATTCAGTTGGTGGTGCTACTCTAGTGGAAAATATAAGTATCAGTCTATGCTTAATATTATGTTATGCATGTCAGTGGTGCTTGAATGTTATCATGTATTCCTTGCATATAAGAATTATTGTTAATTCCATTGATTATGTATAGTAGCAGTAATTATGTGATGACTCTATGTTAAGAGTTTAATATTCATTTAAATGCATGTTATATAAGTGTATACTCAGCAGTGGTAGAAATACCCAGCCTATGTGTTTTCCTTGAATGTTATAGTTGGTATTAGAGTTAAGTGAGACTCTGATTAGTGGCATTTTTCGGCGTGGTTGGTGGTCGGGGATGTTACAATTTGGTATCCGAGCCATGGTTTCAATGCTGAGCCTAGATGGGCCGGATAAGTGGTCTTTGGAACCAATGTTTCAAGTGTAAATCATGTTAAGAGGAACCGATTTTGGACCTCAGAAACATTTCTGAGTGCCAAGGGGTTACTTGGCCTTGTTATGAAGCTCAGGAGTAGTAGTGGTATAATAAACCATAGTCAACGTGGTATTTGGTAAGAGAAAGAGAGAGCTCAACACTTGGGGCGTGGACCGTAGGATCTGTTCGGAAGGAAAGGAAACCCATTTTCAACCATTATATCTAGAGAAAGTGAAAAAGGGCTAACCTAGAAGCACTTTAGACTTCACGATGTTGGAGAAGATTGATGCACAGGTAAGTGAAAGGCCGAAGTCCCGAAGCTACGAAGTCCGAAAAATATCTAATCATAGATCTGGGGAGAAACCCTACCATTGGATATCACGACAAGTCGTGATTTTGGAGTTCAATGATTGGGAGAAGAAGGATGCGCTGAGGCACAAATTTCTGAAGTTTGAATGTAATGTACCTAAAAAATAATCATAAAAATAAATAAATTATTTGTACAATTATCCTTGCATATTTTCAAATTCAAGTAATTAAGTCTCCTGTTATAAAGCTTGAGTCTGAAAATTTGTTAGAGACCTTACTATCGTTGATTGGCTTTACTATGTGACTTAAGACTTCCTACCCACCGATACAATAATGTATACTCCTCCCTTCAATGTTATTTAAAGTCTTGTAAAAATTACGAGTACATCCTTATTTGATGATGCCTATAACTCCAGTACAGACTTAACTATACAAGTGACTTGTAAACATGTCTGTTACTTCCATACCTCTAACCGGAATGAAGATTCTCCAATGTTCTTTTACCAGTCCATTCATTATATTAATAGAGTTGTTCCTATAGCGATAAGTTTCTTCTAGGTTCCTACAATTTTGTGAAGAAACACAGGTCAATTGGGCTTCGGTGATCACATGTGCCGAACGAAACAAAGGATCCTGTTGTTTGCTGAAATTCGAAATACGGAATGAGTGTGGCAACATTTTTGGGTTTCTAGATTCAAGATTTCGTGAGTGCAAGTGCCCAAACAACCACATATACAAACCTCCAAAATGCGAAAAAGGAAAGGTGGGTCCCGTACTTCGGGATTTCGGGGTTCGGAACTTTGTGAGTTTCGGTGTCCAAACATCGACATACACAAATTTTTGAAAAGTGAAAAGAAAAAGGTGAGACCCGCATTTCAAAATTTTGTGGTTCGGAACTTCGCGAGTTCTGGTACCCAACCTCAACATGAACAAATTTCCAAAATGCGATCGAGCACAAACAATTCACGATATTGTGAAAAGGAACGGGGAACTAACATTTCGGGATTTAGGGATTCAGGTTTTCAGGTTTTCAAATATGAAACAACAATACACTACAACTCTTGAATTCTGAAAGGTGAAAGGATGTGGGACCACCACTTCGGGATTTCGGGCTTCGGGGTTTCGAAAGTCAACATCTAACATACAACAAATTTTGAAAATTTGAAAGGTGATCAGTACTTCGAGAATTCAGAGTTAGGGATTTCTTGAGTACAAGAACCAACATTAGCACACAACAACTCTCGAAATTGCGAAAAAGACTAGCACTTTGGGATTTCAGAGTTCAGGTTTTCGCGAGTATAGAAGCCAAGAATCAACAGATACAAACCTCCAAAATGAGAAACCAAGGGAAGGTGGGATCCGTACTTCAGGGTTTCAGGGTTCAGAACTTCATGAGTTTCGGTGTCCAACAACATCATGAACAAACCTCCAAAATGCAAAAGAGAAGAAAGGAGAGACCCGTATTTTGGGGTTTCGGGGTTCAGAATCTCGCGAGTCCTAGAGACCAAATATTTCAAAAAGGAAAAAAATAAAAGTGGGTCCCGCATTTTGGGATTTTGGGATTTGGAATCCCGCGACTTCAAAATCCAAACATCAAACACAAACAAATCTTGAAATTGCGAGAAAGAAAAGAACGTTGGAAAACACTTCGGGATTTTGGGTTTTGGGGTTTTAGAAGTCAACCATAGCACACCACAATTCCCGAATTTCCAAAAGGTGAAAGGGTGTAAGACCAATTCTTTGGGATTTCAGGATTCGGGGTTTCAAATGTCAACAAAAACACACAACCATCCCCGAATTCTAAAATCATAAGGACTTAAGAATTTTACACGCACAGAAGGTACAAAAGGATAAAATTTTTCTGTGAGGTAAAACTCTAAATTCGTCACAGACCTCGATTACGAAAATGGGTAGCCCATTCTCAAATGAAAGGAAAACAAGGAAAGAAAAAATCCTCCAAAAGGCGTCGATTCTCAAGATTGTTTTAGCATCCAAAAACAAATGAAAAGGGGTTTTCCAAAATTCATTAACTCCCGAATTTTGTCATTCTATACACATCTAGCATATGGTTGCATATTTTTATAGCATATTTTTAGATACATAGCATCGGATAAAACATTCGAACATAAAGTGGGAAGAAATCGTTACAAATCCGATTTAATCAGGTAAAATACACCAGATGCAAAAAGGTCATACAGACAGAGAATGTAACTTATTCCAGTTTAGATTCAAAAGATGTGTAACCTCAAAATACATAACCATTCATAATAGAGAGGGGGAAATTGACATATCTGAGTCCAATCTGTGGAAAGACAAAGGGAACAACCACGTTCCTCCCAACCGTAGAATAGGGTAGCCAAATCGCCCGATTCACCCCCTAGCCTGACCATGAATCCATGAGGGAGAACTTGAAAACTCCTCCTCATCAATGTCCTTCAATTCCAACAGTTATCCTCTTGCCTCACACTTACTCGACAATGCTCATAACAACAAGGCACTTTTTCTTTTAGCAGGCTCCTCTTGCCTCACACTCAAACCACAGTGTTCATAACAGCAAGAGAGCTCAAAAATCTTTTCCAACATACTTGGCAGTGTCTTGCCTCCTCGCATATGCTATTTATCAATTTTTTTTGCCTAGGTCTTTTTCCCTCCTTTGGGGATTTTCACAGCTTTATTAATCCCTAATTTTCAGGGGTTTCCAGTGGCCAAATCTTTGATTTTCCACTTCTCATAATCAACCTAGATGCAGTTCCAACATGTTTCCCCACTCATGGAGTCATGGTCAGCTGATTTTAACATGGTTGTTCCATTTGTCCTCTTGCAATTAATATAAATATTATTTTTTGATAAAAGTGTCATAGTCAAGTAGTTAGTTGATTCCAAACAGATCTCTTCCCAACAGTCACAATAATTAAATACAATTATTAAATTCGAAATTCGGAATTGCCATAAATGGAAAAAAATTTCCAGATTTGAATTTGCCAAAAACGGAAATAAATTTCCAGCCTATAAAAATAAATATTTTATTTTTGGGGATGTCACCCCGAAGATCTGGGGTCCTGGAAGATAGCCATGTCGTATATCTAAGTGGAGATCTTGACTGTTAGATCAAGCAAAAGAGAAAATCGTAATTTCAACATTCAGGAGAATTAAAGTATGTTGAGGGGAGAACTTTAAAAGTCCAAAGTTCTAAAGAGAGAGTATGCGTGGTGGGGCCATATGATGTCACCATAGGTGATGTGAACCTTCCTATACATGCCAGGTGCCACCACCGGTGTTGGTGACTTTTGTACTATGTGGACTCGGGGGAAAGAAGTTCGGAATTTCAGAATGTGAATGATGGAAAGGAAGAAAGTGTGAGAAATTTAAAAGTTCCGAAGATCCGAAGTTCCAAAGCTCCAAACTTTTGAAGTCTCAAAGATTCAATGACAAAAGTTCCATAGTGAGTGTCAGCCGTTGGATGGTGGGTAGATGTGGATCATTGATCCACCCTAGTTCGCGAGTTCTGTAGTCAAAACTCGAGAGATAGTTGTGTTGCATTTTGAAACTTTCCAAAGGTTGAAGGCCTAAGTAAGCACCTTTTGATCTAGTGTTTGGTCATGTCTCGTGATCACACAGGTTGAGACCTGAGATAAAGGGGCTAATGCCTGAAAATTATTACAGAGTAGAGAAGATCTCGAAAAGACAATGAAATTGAAATGCTTTCTTAAATCAGATTGGTTTTGAATTTGAGGAATTTGTTAAGGAATGATGGCCTCACAAATTCTGGTTGTCTGCACGTTGTGTTTGCAGAATTTTATAGAGTGCTAGAACCAATTAGAGTTGCCATAGAGTGCAAATAAATGGAAGAGGCATGGATTTCTTCCAGTTCGGAGAATGAAATAAAAAGGAATGGACGCCCACTTGGGAGTTGAAGGATCGAACTCCAATGAGCATGGAGAAGAGACGGATAAGGAAGGGCATATGATGAAAATCATTGAAATATTACAAAAATATTTCGAGGTTCACTGAGATGATAACAGGAAGCTCATGAAAGCTAGGGATCAACATGGAGAATTCAACTTGAAGTTGATGCGAAGCGTGGAAATGATCAAAAATAAAATAGAAAAGGAGAGTGACTCGAGAAAAATAGGGACTTGTAGGACCCCTGAGAGGAAAAAAAGATCAAGGAGTGTTAGCAGGCATTGATGTCGCTCCCCAAATAATTCTAGTAAGGAAGAATGCAGTAGTTCAAGCCCATATCCTACCAGAAAACATAGGAGGTCTGGAGTGGATGAACTGAAAGGAGAAATGAATAGGATTAAGCCTCCTATGTTTGATGGAGAGCACCAGAAGGAGGAATACATCGAAACATGGTTGTTTGGCTTGAGGAAGTACTTCGAATTGCATAATTATTCCTCTTATGTAGAAGGAAGAATTGCGATGTATCAACTGAAATGGAAGGCATCCATGTGGTGGGATCAACTTGTGCAGGTGCAACACATTAGAGAGAAGGATATCACTTGGAAATAATTCAAGAAATATTTTGAGAAGAAATATTTGACTAAAATATATTATGACAAAAAGATGAAAGAGTTCTTTGAACTTAGGCTAGGCAGCATGACCATTGATGAATACAAGCGAAGATTTTTGGAATTGCTGAAGTATGTTCTGTTCATCAAGGATGAGACTGTCAAGATTCAAAGGTATCTAAGTGGATTTCCACCTTCCATTGGTGACAAGATTCAATATGATAATCCTAAGACTATGGAAGAAATGATAAGGAGGGTGAAATGCTTATATGAACAACAAAGAGAAAAGCCTACTTTTCGGAAGGCTTGGGAAGACAAGAAGTATTTCAAGATTGATAAGAGGAAGAAGGAAGCTAAGAAATCCTATTTCAGAAACAATCCTCAAGGAAAACCATCTTTTAGAGAGCTCAGGAAGGCTGAAGTGGGTGGGAAATTGCTAATATAGACACCTATGGAGTGTTGGGGTTGTAAACGAAACCATATGTATAGAGATTCCCCCCATAGAAATGATACAGTGAGAGTTTTCCACAATGTATAACAGGCTAAAACAATGGAGGACATAGGAAGTTTAATATCAAATGCGCATGATTGAAGTGAAAGGTATGATCAACAACCATGCCTTTACTATTTTAATTGATTCAGGGGATAACCATAGTTATATATATGCTAGAGTGGTGGAAAGTTTGCAATTGTCAAGAAGAAAACATGGAAAATATTGGTTAGTGCAACTGACTACATGAACCAAGAGAAAGGTTATGAAATCAGTTAAGTCTTGTCCAGTGGACATGAATGGACTGAGCACAAAGGCTGAATTGAAAATTCTGCCTTTAGGCTCTTATGACTGTCTAATTGGGATGGACTGGTTGGACCAACACCATGCCATCTTGGATTGTCGTAATAA
The DNA here is from genome assembly GCA_009831015.1 of Picea engelmannii. Classification (NCBI taxonomy): domain Eukaryota; kingdom Viridiplantae; phylum Streptophyta; class Pinopsida; order Pinales; family Pinaceae; genus Picea; species Picea engelmannii. Next base: position 77,302 of record ML793307.1, on the reverse strand, counting down.
GGAATTCACTTTCTCATATGAGGAAGGAAATCAGAAAACATTCCAAGGAATTCCTAGAGTTGTTGTTGTTAGAGAAATATCATCAATCCAGCTAAAGAAGTGCTTCAGGAAAGGTTGTCAATTATTTGCATCCCACTTGGAGGAAGCACCTAAGGATAAGGTGTCAAAGATCAAAGACCATGTGGTACTAAAGGAGTTTGAGGATATATTTTAGAAGGTACCCGGACTACCTCCGAAAAAAGATATTGACTTCTATGTAAACTTGATTCCTGGAGCAACTCCAGTGTTGAAAGCTCCTTACCGAATGAGTACACCAGAGCTGAAAGAACTACAATTGCATCTTGAGGATATCCTAAGGAAGGGATATGTATGCCCAAGTGTGTCACCTTGGGGTGCCCCGGTCCTATTCGTGAAGAAGAAGGACATGATTTTGAGATTGTGTATCGATTTCAAACAGTTGAACAAAGTGATTGTTAAGAACAAGTATCCTCTACCGAGGATCGATGATATTTTTTAACAATTGAAGGATGCTAAGATATTTTTGAAGATAGACCTCAGGTCAAGATATTACCAGGTAAGAATAAAGGATGAATGCATCAGCAAGATCGACTTTAGAACAAGGTATGGTCACTATGAATTCATAGTGGTGCCATTTGGGTTGTCGAACACACCCGTTGTTTTTATGTGCCTGATGAATGGTGTATTGAGGGACTATCTCAACAAGTTTGTCATAGTCTTCTTGGATGACATTATGGTGTATTCCAAGTCAGAGGAAGAGCATGAAAAAAATCTGAGGATGGTGTTGCATGTGCTAAGAGAGCACCAATTGTATGCCAAGTTGAGCAAGTGCTCATTTTATCAGTATCAGATCCATTACTTGGGGCATATTATTTCGAAGGATGCGATAATTGTAGATTCTGAGAAGACAGAATCCATCAGAGAATGGTCAGTGCCAAATAATGTTACATAATTTAGATCCTTTGTGGGTCTAGCTAGATATTACAGAAGATTCATTGCAAGGTTCTCAAGGATAGCTCACCCTATCACTTCCTTGCAAAGGAAGGAGAAGAAATTTTAGTGGACAAAAGAATGTGAGAGAAGCTTCCAGTGATTGAAGAAACTATTAATCGATGCTCCAATCCCAAGGATCACAGACCCAAATGAATATTTCATGGTGTGCACAGATGCATGCAAAGAAGGACTGGGAGGATTCCTCAGTCAAAATGGATTCTTAATATGTTATGAATCCAGGAAGTTGAAAGATCACAAAAATAACTACGAAACTCATGATTTGGAGTTGGAGGCCATTGTTCATGCTCTGAGGAAATGGAGACATTACCTCATGTGAAGGAGGTTTGAATTGAGGACATACCATATCGGTCCGAAGTACTTGTTTGATCAGCCAACCTTCAATGCTAGGAAGAGTAGGTGGTTGGAATTTCTCTGTGAGAATGATTTTGATATCAAGCATATCAAAGGGAAGGAGAATAAAGTGGCTAATGCACTCAATAGGAGAGTACACAAATTACATGCTACAACCATAGCATGTATCAAACCAATATAAAGGGAAAAGTTTTGGAAGCTGCAAGAACAAACTTGCAGTACAGGGAATTGGTAGCGAAGCTACAACAAGGTAAGATGTTGCAAGGAGTGGAAGATTATAGGCTTGGAGCTGATGGAACACTCCTATACAAAAACATAGTTTATGTACCTAGTGTCCAGGTTTTGAAACTTATGATTTTGAATGAAATGCATAATGTGCCTTACGCAGGGCACCCTAGATATCAAAAAACTGTGGCAACAGTCAAGAGCCATTACTTTTGGCCAAGTATGAAGAAATAAATTGTTGAATACATCGCCAGATGTATGGAATGCTAGAAGGTTAAGGCTGAGCATAGACACCTAGTAGGGTTGTTACAACCTTTGTCCATTCCTGAGTGGATGTGCAAAGTGGTGACAATGGATTTCATCATAGGATTTCCCAGGAGTGGCAAGCAACATGATTCAATCATGGCAGTGGTGGACAAGCTTGTAAATTCTAACCTTGTACAATGTCTACTGTAAACAGATATTTGAAAAAGAACAAAAAAGATACATTGGCAAATACAAAAATTACACAGAGATTTTTCCCCTGGAAACCCAAACCGGGAAAACCAACATATATTATATTCATTCATTGTGTTACATTGTTTACAATACAATATACATATAGGAGCTAGTGACATCCAAAACCCTAACCCAATGACCTGGATTAGTCCAAAACCCTAATTCCTTAATCGAAAATAGAAAACCATCAGAAAAAAACCATGTGCCAAAAAAACCACCTAAATACATGACACATTTCCCGAGGTAGGTGTCATGTTTCCTGAGGCAGAATGTTTTTTTCCGGGGGCGCTGCCCCAGGACCCCTGTGTAGGGGGATCCACCCCCCTACATGCCTGGCACATATGCTCAGACACTACTACTCATGCAAAGAATATAACACATACCCAACATTCTCCCACTTGTTGTTTGCTTTGCATACAGGGGGTTACAGGGTTACATAGTCAAAAATCCAGGGCAACAATGCCCATGGATCCTCTACACCAAGATAACTTCTTAGTGCTCACAGATTTTGTTAATGAGTCTGCAACATTCTTCAAAGTTTCCACCTTCATTAGTGATACTTTCTTTTCTTCAATCATGTCTATCACAAAGTGATATTGAACATCGATGTGCTTTGTCTTTGAATGATAAACAGGGTTCTTCGCCAGAAAAATTGCACTCTGACTGTCACACTCTATCCTTACAACTTGTTGTACCAAACCAATACTTTAACACAATCTTTGTAACCATACTGCTTCCTTACTTGCATGAGTGGCTACCATGTATTCAGATTCTGTAGTTGAAAGTGCCACTACAATCTGTCTTTTTCTCATCCAACTTGTTGCTCCTCCAAACAAGTTAAACACATACCCACTTGTAGATCTCTGATCTGAAAATAGAAGGTTGACTTGTAATTCTATGCAAGAACCCTCTACTTCATTAAAATAAACTTTACAGGACCTTGCTTCATGTGTTAAAATATGCAAGATGATTTATGTGTTAAGTTCATGCTTCTTCTTTTCAATGTTCATGTGTGAGGAAATGTTCTTTTAAAAGGTTAAATATGTGCTTTAAACAAATACACAGCAACATCACTTGCAGCAAATAACCCATCAAACTCACAACAATAACAAGATGATAAAGGAGTTCACCCCTCTCTGGGCCACATCTCCTTGAGCCTCCTTCAATGGACTAGGCTCTTTGGGATTAGTTTGTCAAATATTATTTTACAATCTTCTGCTCAACTCCAATGGAAATAATAACTGTACCATTGGGTTTAGAATACATAAAAACCCCAAAAATGACTAATAAAACTCTGAAAACGGATAATGGCTCTTCCGGGCATGACCTCTTCTACATGTGGCCTTAAGCTTCACTGAGCTTCTCTTTGGAAAAAACACCTGTAAAAGTCCTCAAATGGATCTGAAACCTATCCCAAAATGTTCATAGCATATTAATTAGCTAAAAATGATTATTCAATCACATAAAACAAACATAGGCTCATCTGAGCAAGACCTCAAACAATGAGGGCTTCAAGCTCCCTGGAGCTTCCTGAAACTTCAATGGTTAAAAAACTGCACAAGAAGTATTCAAATGGATGTGAAAGAAGTGCCAATGGATTCAGAACGTCCAAAAACCCCTAGCTGGGCTTTTACAACACCTCATTTGGCCAAAAAATGAAGAAGATAGGCCTCCTGCCATTTTCTTCCTTCAAGCTTGTTGTCTCTGGTTTGCCAAAACGCACCTCTGTGTGAGTAACTTGGATTCTGGGTGTTTCCCGTGCCTAAACCCAACACCCGTGCACATCTCCACAAAATGCACCAATTTTTCGAATGGTTAATGGAATTAGAGCCCCCAAAATTGGAGGTGTTGGGCGCATGGGGGATATATGGCCACGTCCCAGCGCAAAGTTAGGCACCTGTTCCAAAGTTAAACCTGGGCGTGACATGTGGCGGGCATATGTTAAATCGTTTGAAAACCAAACTAAAACCGAAACACGCCAACCATTGCATATGATATGGTCACATGCGAAACACGGGGCTAGCTCTGTTTGCAAAACAAAACTCCTGTGCGCAAATATTATGGTATGGTCATATGTATACAATGATACGACCGCGGGTTAACTCCATTTAAAAATATGCATGCACCATTCCGTTTACACATTGGTCATATGATAATGCGCAATAAAACTATGGGCCGGGGCTAAGCCCCGGCTCGACCCCCCGCCATTTACATCATAATTCAAACTTAAATACAATGTAAAACACATAGCTTACAAGTAACACTGTGTGGGCTAGTGGTAGCCCACACTCTACCAAAGCTCGGAGCCAAAGGGGAGGTCCCGGGTTCGACCCCCATGGACTCCATAAAATTTTTATCAACAAACCATAGCCAATAAAGGGGTGCCACGTGGCAGCCCATGACTGGGCCACGTGGCACCCAAACACTTGTCCAAACGATGCCACGTGTCAGAATACCATTCACCTTCAGCTACCAATTAAAAACTGCCATGTCATCACATGCCACATCAACGTACGGATGTACGGCCTCTGCCACATCATCCTGTACAGACTGTACAATCAACATCCTTTTTTTTTATTTTACGTGTTTGACGATTCGAACAGATCACAATATCTCTCACTCCCGATGTTCGTTTGAGACGAAACGAGTTGCGTTGGGTTTGCAATGATGAGGGATACGCTCCTATTCATTTTGAGGCAATTCCGAGAATGTTTATTTTTGAGCTAAAATTTGACCCCTGATCTAGATTTTGATCAATCTCCTACGATCCAAATATCCAACCCAGTCTGCATCCACAAATCCATGTATATCGAACACACTGTCCAATCTCGGTCTTCCTTCGTAGCACAATCCATAGCTAGCGGTGCCACGCAAATACCTGAAAACCATTTTTACTGCTGTCCAATGTTCCTTCCCTAGTTTTGACATATACCTGCTCAAAACTCCCACTGCATGTGCAATGTCTGGTCTAGTACAGACCATTGCATACATCAAACTGCCAACTACACTTGCATATGGAACATGATACATGTCCTCATCTTCTTCATGTGTCTTGGGACACTGATCCACAGATAACTTTACACCAACAGGAATAGGAACCTTGACCGGTTTACATTCTTGCATATTAAACCTCTGCAATATTGTCTCGACATATTTTCTTTGATTTAACCAGAGTTTCCTCTTTTTTCGATCTCTTTTAATTTCCATGCCCAAAATGAATTTTGAAGCACCAATATCCTTCATGTCGAATTTAGAGGACAACTGAATTTTCACATCTTGGATAATCTCTTT
>ML793307.1:57686-71855 GCA_009831015.1 Picea engelmannii | reverse complement strand
AACATGTCATCCACATACAAGACCAAATAAATCAAATGATCACCAATTAATTTAGAATACACACAATGATCCTCTTTGCTTCTTGTGAAGCCAAGTCCCAGCATATAAGTATCAAATTTTTGATACCACATCCTTGGTGATTTCTTTAAACCATACAGGGACTTTTTCAGCTTGCATACCAGCTCCTCCTTTCCTTTCACAAGATAACCTTCTGGTTGCTTCATAAAGATTTGTTCTTCTAGATCCCCATGCAGGAATGATGTCTTCACATCCATCTGTTCTACTTCAAAATAAAATGCAACAGCAATAGCTAACATAAATTTTATAGAGGTTAACTTGGCAACATGAGAAAAAATCTCACCAAAATCAATTTCCTCAACCTGGGAATAACCCTTTGCTACTAATCGAGCTTTGTATTTCTCCACTATTCCTTCTGCATTCAGCTTCTTTTTAAATACCCATTTTCTGCCAATGGGCTTTCTTCTAGTTTGAAACTCCACTATATCTCAAGCCTCATTCTTATCCAAAGATGCCTTTTCTTCTTCCATGGCCCTTTTCCAGAGATTTCCATCCTCTGAATCCACTGCTTCCCTGACAATTCTAGGATCATCATCAGTAATAGACAAAGCAAAATTTGAACGAAAATCAGATGGACTATACCTTTCCGGTAGCCTTCTTTCTCGATCCGATCTCCTCAATACTGGAGTATGAGAATCTTCTTCTTCTCATTCATGTTCTTCTGTAGAGTTTGCTTCATCATCCTTTAAATCAAACTCTATTTTCTCTGGTTCTTCCTTACTTGGTAGGAATTCCTGTTTAACAACATCCTTCATTTCTCTAAATACCACATCTTAGATATACACTGCCTTCTTAGTTTCTGGGATCCAAAGCTTATAACCTTTGAGACCATCTTTATATCCAATAAAGATACATTTTTTAGCCTTCTTATCCAACTTATTCCCGTTTTCCTTTGGAACATGAACATATGCATCGCATCCAAATACCTTAAGATGTGTGAGAGAAGGTTACTTACCAGTCCATACCTCTTGTGGAGTGTTTTCACCCAACGCTGATCAGGGTGATCTGTTGACCAGATAACATATAGTACCCACTGCCTCTGCCCATAATTCTTTCCCTAACTCGACACCACTGAGCATGCACCTTGCTTTTTCCATTAGTGTCCTGTTCATCCTTTCTGCAACTCCATTATGCTGAGGTGTATACAGAGTAGTCTTCTTCATTGCTATACCGCACTTCTTACAAAATTCTTCAAATTCATTTCCGCAGAACTCTCTGCCATTGTCTTTTCTCAGCACCTTAATTCTTTTCTCTGTTTGATTCTCAACAAGATCCTTAAACTCTTTAAACCTATCAAAGACTTCATATTTCTTCCTGAGGAAATATATCCAAGTTTTCCTTAATAAGTCATCTATAAATGAGACATAGTACACAGATTTTCCCAATGATGGGACCGACATAGGTCCAAAAACATCACTGTGAAATAGTTGTAAAATTCCTTCTGCCCTCATTGCACCAGAGGGGAATCTTACCTGATTCTACTTCCCATATAGACAATGTTCACAAAAATAAAATTCCAGAGAGAATTTAGACATACCTTCAACCATAACTTTACCGTGTAGTAGTCGAAGACCCTTCTCTCCGATATGCCCCAGTCTTTGATGCCACAACATAACCTTTTCTCCAGAGACTGTAGGAGTTATTTCTTATTCAACTCTAATATGAGGAACAATGGATCTATTACACCCATCACTAATAGTTCTTCCTATCATCTTATACAGAGTTCCAAACCGAACTCCCTTCATCAAAACCGTTTCTCCTTGAACCATCCTACAAGTTCCCTTTTCAAAAATTGTTTTTACCCCTGCATCTTCCATTTTTCTTACATAAATCAAATTTTTGGCCATACCTGGGATGTGTAGAACACTAGGTAGTGTTCTAATCCTTCCATATATGAGTCTCAACTTGACCCTTCCTCTTCCTATGATTCTGGTTGTCAAATCATTACCTAAAAAAACATTACCTCCATCATACTTTTCATATTCACAGAACCATTCCCCATGGGGAGTCATATGAAAGGATGCACTAGAGTCAATCAACCATGCCTCATTATCTTCATACGTTCTTGAAAAGGCCAAGTACACATCCCCTCCTTCTTCCTTGGAGGTATTTTCTTCTGTAGAAGAATATTCTTCAGATCCCTTCTTTTTCTCAACTTTGGATCTACACTGCTTCTTGTAGTGCCCTTATTTTCCACACCTCCAACATACCCTTACAAACTTTCCAGGAGATTTAGATATACCCTTATACTTAGATCTCCCACTTGAGAAATTAGATCTATTTCTTTCCTGGGAACGTCCTCTTGCAAATAATGCATCTGTGCTATGTGCTTCCATATTCTTTCATCTCATATCCTTCGACAACAAGGATGAGACCACTTCTTCAAACTTCAAAGAAGTTGTATTACTACCTATGGCCAAAACAAGACTATCCCATGAGTCTGGTAAAGAACACAACAAACTGATACATTTATCTTCATCTGAAATTTTAATCTCAACAGATACTAACTAACTTACCATAGTATTGAAGGCGTTCAAATGCTCTGCCACCGAGTCTCCATCTCTCATCCTCAATTTATACAACTTCTTTCCCAGGAATAGTTTATTTACCAGGGACTTAGATTGATACAACTTCCCCAACTTTTCCCATAAATCCTTGGCTATAGCTTCCTTTGACACATTCAATAATACTGAATTAGAGAGACATAGTCAGATTGTGCTTTTTTCCTTTCGATCCATATTTTCCCAGCCATCTGCATAAGTTCCTGTAGGTGCAGTACCTGGATCTACCGTGATCCACTGATCTTTGTCCACCAAAAGATCTTCCATCTTGAGCTTCCACAACTCAAAGATTTACCCATTAAAATTCTCGATATCCATCTTCAAATTGCTTGCCATTTCTTTTCACCTAAAAAACAATATCGCAGATCTCCCATTGTAACAAGGCTTATCACAGTCTCGAGCCAAACCATTGACCACAAAGGCATCCCCTTGAATCCAATAAAACTCTGATACCAAATGTAAATTCTAACCTTGTACACTGTCTACTATAAACAAATATTCAGAAAAGAACATAAAAGATACAATGGCAAATACAAACATTACACAGAGATTTTTCCCCTGGAAACCCAAATCGGGAAAACCAACATATATTATATTCATTCATTGTGTTACATTGTTTATAATACAATATACATATAGGAGCCAGAGGCATCCAAAAACCTAACCCAATGACCTGGATTAGTCCAAAAACCCAATTCCTTAACCGAAAATAGAAAACCATCGGCAAAAAACCATGTGTCGAAAAAACCACCTAAATACATGACAAGTTTCCTGAGGTAGGTGTCACATTTCCCGAGGAAGTTTTTTTTTTTTTCTGGGGGTGATGCCCCCAGACCCCCGTGCTGGGGGATATACCCCCCTAAATTCCTGATGCATACACTCAGACACTACTACTCATGCAAATAATATAACACATACCAAACAAAGCTTATGAAGGCTGCCCATTTTATTCCATTAAAGAATACACACAAGGAAGCTGATGTTGCCGATATCTTTATGAGGGAAATAACATGATTGCATGATGTTCCCAAGACAATTATGTCAGACATAGACCCAAATTTTACTTCAAAGTTCTGGAAAGGGTTATTCAAAGGGTTCATAACTAATCTAAATTTCAACACTTCTTATCATCCTGAGTCTGATGGGAAAACTGAGAGGGTGAACCAAGTGATAGAAGACATGCTAAGGATGTGTGTGATGGACAAACCATATAAATGAGAAGACTATCTGTGCCTGGTAGAATTCACCTACAACAATGGGTATCAAGCATCATTGAAGATGATCCCATTTGAAGCACTTTACTGAAGAAAGTGTGACACCCCAGTAAGCTAGGAGAATCTAGCTGATAGAACAGTGGTTGGGCCAGAGTTGCTTAAGGAAATGGAAGAACAAATGATGAATATTAAGAAGAATTTAAAGGATTCCCAAGACGGGGATAAAATTTATGCTGATAAGAACATAACCCACATAGAGTTTAAAGTGTGTGACCATGTTTTCCTGAATGTAAAAGCCAATAGGAGTTACCTGATGTTGGAAAACTGCTCCAAGTTGGTAGCCAGAGTTTGTGGGCCATTTGAAATCCTAAAAAGGATTGGGGAAGTTGGATATATGCTTGCATTACTTGCATCCATGACTGTACATAATGTGTTTCATGTTTCATTACTTAAGAAATATATACCTGATCCTAATCATGCGATTGATTGGAATGTGATCCAGGTAGAGAAATAAGGTGTCTTGCAAGTGCATCCTATGCGCATATTGGACTGGAAAAGAAAATAGCTCTGGAATCGAGCCATAGGGCTTGTAAAGGTCAAATGGACCTGGTATGGTCCTGAGGACATGACATAGGAACATGAAGATACTATGTGGGAAGAATACCCACATCTTATTGAATATTTTAGGAATATTGCTGATGTTGTGTGAAAGTTGCACCGAGGACAATGAAAAAATAAGGGGAGGGGATTGTAATACCCTAAGGACGTGCCCCAATTGTATTATGAATTGTAATTATGTTTTATAGGCTAGTGATCCAAGTGTATAAACTGGTGGGATTATGTGTTTATTAGGCCAGAGAGCCTAAGTGTTAAAGGCCAGGAGCCTGATTTTGTACATGTAATCATGCAGATTATTAATAAAATATAAACATTGCTACGTGTAGACCAGCCACAAAGAAAGAGTGATGAGGGACTAAGCTCCCACAAGGCTGGGTAAGGGAGAGGGGGATGAAAGGTTGGGAGAGGGGCTAAGCTTAAGATCTTAAGTTCTTAAGAATAAAATTTTAGTATTATTTCAAAGCTATGTGAAATTTATGTTTTATCCTAAGTCTTTGGAAGGATAGGTGAATTCCAAATGAGGAGGAGTGTTATTCATGGGTGACATGTGTCAACCCAGGAACATGCAATTTAATCCCGGAAATGAGCCATGTTGGGGGTTTGTCCTACCATTCTCCCATCCTCCGTCCAAGTTCATTGTCCGTCCTTCACCTGAACCATTTTTCCTATGTGTTAGATCTCTGCATACCCTCACACACTGGAAACCAGTGGAAAACCTATGAATTGAGTCGTGTCTCCTGTGTTGATTGCTGAGAAGCCCTACACATCCTGGAATTGTTGAAACTTTCTATGTCTTAGCATCTGACTGTTACCGTTTTGGGAGTCCATACCCGTTTTCCTAGTAGGTTGTTATGGCCACGCAGATCCTTGACTGAGCGTGGCTTGTTGCCATTGTATGTTTGTTGTTGAGCCTTTTTTTTGTGTCCTCATTATGCTGGAACTGGTTGAAGAAGTAGGCTGTTAGGCCTATGAAAAACACTCTCTCCAGGTGAGAGAGGTGGTTGTGGTCAAAGAGGCAGGTTTTCAGGTATGTGAGAAACTCTCTCCACATGAGAGAGTGTGATGAGGAAGTGAGATATCCTAGAAGGGGTCTGGTAGCTGCTACAGAGCTCTGAGAATTTCGGTTTGGTCTATTGCTGAAGCCCAAGGAAAGGGAGGTGAAGCAACCAATAAAATGTAGGATAGTGAAGGTGTATACTCCTAGGGTGGGACATGCATGTGGGGAATGAGAGTCTGTGAGCAGTGGGAATACGTGACTCCTGGGAGAGAATCCTTCCTCTGTAACTGTGTGACTTCCCTATTGACCTATCAACCTTGCCTAGCCTAGGAATCCCTTGCCGGTGGAGCTTAGTCCCAACTCGGGGGTGACCTACTACTGAGAGTGATGAGCAATGCGGTCTAAGGCTGGGAGGTTTGTGGAAGGTCTGTACACAATTGGTGGTGTTACTCTAGTGGAAAATATAAGTATCAGTTTGTGCTTAATATTATGTTATGCATGTCTGTGATTCTTGAATGTTAACATGTATTTCATTGCATATAAGAATTATTGTTAATTCCATTGATTATGTATAGTAGCAATAATTCTGTGATTTCTCTGTGTTAAGTGTTTAATATTCATTTAAATGCATGTTATATAAGTGTATACTTTGCAGTGGTAGAAATACCCGACCTCTGTGTTGGCCTTGAAAGTTATAGTTGGTATCAGAGTTAAGTAAGACTCTGAGTAGTGGCATTTGCCGACTCGGTTGGTGGCTGGGGATGTTACAAGTGGATAGGAATATGGTCCAATGAATCCTCTTTTCCTTAAATTATACCATGTTAGAATTCAGTTCTCAAATAAGAGACAAAGGAAGGAAGAAACCTTTGGCCAAAGGTCCGTCCTCAAAATCGTGTGCCATATTTGATCTCTAGGGAGAGTTTGGAATTTCACTTTGATAGAATATACATATTTGATGGTGAAAGTGACCAACGTGGAGTTCCCCTAATGAAAGATGTCTTTTCCTTCACACTGGAGGACCTGTATTTGAGTTTATATTTCCTTCCAGGAATCGAGATTGAAATTGTGAGGAAGGTTGAGTTCATTGTGCAAGAATTTCCAATTTATTTGGTCAGTATTGTGGGATGATGTCTACCATAAGCCTGCTACCTTTGTGGTGTCCCTATTCAAAATTTGAGTCTAGAAATGTTGCATGCTCTCTAATGATGACAGTGGATGAAACGTTTTCTAGGAATTTGTCCAAAAGACGGTATCCTTTCCCTCCCTTAGTTCCCAGAAGGAATGTTGTAGAATAAGAGGACAATTGTGATAGACTGCATTCCAAAAACTAGAGCTCATAATCGATCCAGATAAGTGAATAAGTTGAGAATCATTGGTTTGAGGAGCATATTTTTGTTTCCATAGCCTCACCCATAAATATGTCAGATGCTTGAGCCATCTCCACCAAATTTTTGTTCCCATTATTTCATTGAGCAAGCAAGGGTACCGAAGTCCAAGGCCTCCATTGATATTTGTCTTGCAAACATTTTCCCAGCTGACCAAGGACCATTTTATTTCAAATTCATGTCCCTACTAGAGGAATTTTCTTTGAATATTGTAAATGGATTTAAGGACAAACTTGGGACCAAATAGGGCTAAGAAAATATAAGTAGGAATATCTTCGAGGACTGATTTGATGAGCACTAGGTGACCAACCAGGTTAAGGGAATGAAAATTCCATGAGTTTAAACAATTTATTAGAGACTGAATGAGGGGGGCCTAGGTGGTATTTCTGGTGATCGATTCTATAAGAAGAACACCAAGGTAATTGGACGGAAGAGAGCTCTTGGGGATACAAAGTAATTGGGAGATGTGGTTATGAATGGAAATATGAGTGTCGAAGAAAAATATTTAGGATTTGGCTAGGTTGATGGATATTCTTGATGCATCACTGAAGTTTGATAAGATTATATTTAGCTACTATGATTCCCTAGCCATGGGTGAAACCATTAACATGGTATCATCCAAAAATTGGCTATGGGAGGTTGTTTGTTGAATACCATGAAAGGGAAGGCATTGAATGGATCCATTTTCAATACAGGATTTGATATAATCGCCTAGACCCTTAGTCATAATGAAAAAGAGGAAAGGGGAGAGTGGATCTCCTTGATGGATTCCTCTTGTGGGAGAATGTTTTTTGGATGAAACACCATTTACTAGGATAGAGAAGGAGGTCTTGGATGTTGTATTGTGAATCCATTTATTCCACTCAATAATGAAACCAAAAGTCAAAATAATCGATTGCATATATTTCCAAATCAGTCTATCGAAAGATTTGGATAGGTCCAATTTAATTAGCATACTTGGAGTTTTTGTAGATTTGAAAGAATGTATCACCTCATGAGATAGAATGAAAATGGATAGAGTCCTATGACCTTCCACATATCCAGTATTCTCCTTGGATATGATGAAGGGGAGGATGGACTTGAGTCTGAGGGCAATGAATTTTGTTATGATCTTGTAAATCACATTGTAGAGTGAAATGGGACTAAATTTCTTTGGGTGGGTGACCCTTTCCTCCTTAAGGATCGATGAGCATGAGGAAGGTAGAATTGAGTGTTATTAGGAATTTACCCAATGACCGAGATTCTTCTACAATTTTCCAAACCTCTTCCCTTACCATCAACCAATAGTGGTGGAAGAAGTCATTGGTGAATCCATCTAGCCTAAATGATTTTCCTATTGGCATCTCCTACATTTATTGACCCACCTCCTTGATTGATATGGGTCTCATGAGGGATTCATCTTGTTCTTGAGAAATAAGCTTTGGTATGTGTCGTTTTATTTTATTGATGGCCTAAGACCTATCAAGGATTGTTTCCGAGAGGAGAGTTTTATAATAGTTAACCAACCCAATCTACATGTATTCATGTTCCATTATGGTAATACCTTGGTCACTTTCCAACTTACTGATTTGATTTATAAAACTTCAGCATATCATTTATCAATGGAAGAACTTGGTTCTCTTTTCCCTTGTTTGAGCCAATGCACCATTGATTTTTGGTGCCATATAATTTCGTCCCGGTGGTATATTTCCTCAAGTTTTTTTTAGAAGTTCCTCTTCTATTTTCAGAGAATCGGTTGGCCCATGAAACATGTATTCCTTATGGATTTCTTCCAATCTTTGGTCTATAGTGATTTGATCTTGAAAGATGTTTCCAAACACATTTTTGTTCCATGTTTTAAGACTTTGCTTAAGATTCTTCAACTTCTATTGGAATTTATACATTAAGGTTCCATGTAGGGTATTTTCATTTGACCACCATGATTTGGCAAGAGCTTGAAAATATGGATGTGTGAGCTATAATTTTTCAAACCTGAAGGGTTTGAGTTTTGGAGTAGAGATGATGTCCATCCAGAACTAAACTAACCAATGATCAAATCCTTCTTTGGGGAGAATGTTAGATTTCCATAGAGATCCTTTAAACATGAGATATTTTGAAACAAGGAATCGATCTAGCCGACATGTGACCTGATTCATTCCTGAGCACCTGTTTTTCCATGTGAAGGTGCCATTGCGAGCTTCAATGTCAACTAGGTGAAGTTGTTCTATCAGATTTTGGAAGGTCTCAATGTCTTTATCTAATCTTATTACACCCCCTCTTTTCTCCTCCAGAGAGATGATGATATTAAAATCACCCCCTATAACCCATCATTTCCTACCCATTAAATTACCTAAGGCTAGAAGACTTTTCAGGAAATTGTATTTTTCCTGTGGTGATTGGGCAACATAGACATTTGTGAGGATTCTATCTTTGTTGGATCCTATGAATTGATAATGAGCTGATATCATCCAGGATGTGATTTTTTTTTTCCTAGAACAACTTCGGCATTGTTTCAAAGTATGGATATTACACCCACTTATCTATTTGAATCATTATATACATAGCTTATTTTCCACCAACCCCTGGAAAGTACCTCTTCTATTGTTGTACCTAGACATTTTTTACTTGAATAAATAATATGTCTAGATCTTTTTCCATAGTATTGTTTCAGATAATTCTTTGTTTAGTTCTCCCATTTAGTCTTATTACATTCCAAGAGAGAATATTCATTGAGAAGGATTTGGGGGTGGTGGGATGAAACCCTCAATTATCTTTTGAATCTTCCTTGAATTGATTATGAAGTTGCCAACTTCATGTATGAGTTGTTGTGCAGATATGTGACCTCTCCTCATCCCTTTTTTGGGTGTTTTCCTGTTTTATTTTCCAAGATATAATTGAATACCTAGTCCATCATAATATCAATATGTGGACCCTGCTATAGAGTCAATATAGACTTTATGAACCTTGTCTAGCTACTCAAGGGGGGAGGGTATATAGTTCCTTTTTATTGTAAGCTTCCTCAATTTTTTCTAGATCAATATTGACCAGGTCTCTTTCATCTACATTAATGTCTAGGTCTTTTCCGTCCTCAACACAAGGGTTCACCTCCATTTGAATAAGAGAGTTTGAGGGAATGCTTTTCTCTAGGAATGGTTCTGGGATTTGCTTAGTTTTTATTTTTGTTGATCCTATGTTTTCAGTAGTGTTTGGAAAAACCACAGTGTTATTAATAACACTGAGGTTTTTACGAACAATACTGAAAACAATCCTCACCACATAAATCTCATTGAACATATCCTATGTTGTCATGTTGGTATGGTTTTTCTAACTCCTTCAAATATGGAAACCTATTTAATACTTCAAATTGGTTGTTGGTGCTTGGATTCTTATTTTGCATCTAATTTGTCTTCTTAGGGTTTGAGTTCTTTCTTCCTTGTACCTTCATGAATCCATCATTTTTATTACTCTAATCTTCCTCAGAAGATATGGGAGGAATATTAATGGGGAAATCCTAGAAAATATGGCCATTCTCATGGAACTTCTTGCACCTAAAAGTGATGTGTTCACAGTTGATGGTTTGTGTACATTCTTCATCTTGGTACTCAAGGGTTAATGAGCCTGGTAGAGCTTTGGAGATGTTCATATAGACCCATATGTGATCATATGAGGTGTACCTGCACTGTCTTGTTTCCTCCTAGGATTTAACATAGGCTCCTAGGGTTTTGCCTATCCATGTCAAAATCTCTTCCAACTAGAATTCCTATGGCATGGAATAGAGGCGAATCCAGAACAATGCAAAGGATAAGTCCTCCTTTTCAGGGTTGAAATGATCCATTCATAATTTGAGGTATATCCTGGTGGAGTTGAAGAAATATGGGCCATTCTTGAATACCCGATATTTATCTTCTAGATTGAAGAATATTATTGTAAAAAAACCTTTTGAACTTAATTGCAGGTCATAGTGGCTTTTAGGATTCCACCATGTTTTAATCCATTTGATTAGATCACACTGGAAGGGACAAATCCCTAAGAGTTTCCCTTTTAGGGTGTGTTCTTTCATGAACTGAAAATTTTCTTCGACCTTGGTTGAGCTTATCACATACCATGGTGTCGTGGTAGACTGTGGAATGCACTTCCTTGGCTCTCACATTCGAGTCACTTTTGGATGTGAGGTTTCAACTTCTACATACATCGATTTACTAGCTCATTGCTTATCCTAGAGAATTTTTTCTCGTAGGTGTTGCAAGGGCTCAAAAGGAGGCCTCACACATTTCACTCCTAGTGATTCATTGACAACACCATTAATGTATGAGGGGGTTTTCACCCCCTTTTCACATCGATTGAAGCCGATCAACGTTGCTGAAAAGGAAGCGATCCGAGGAATTAGAGTCCATGGAGCGACGCAAGCATGAAACCCTAAGAACTGCAATCCCTATCTCTCTGTTATCTTATAAAATATATTAATATATATTAAAATATTTCATTTTTTAAATATATTAAAAAAATAATTATATACCAAACTAAAGTAATTATTATGAACTTCATATATATACATTTACTGTAATTGTTATTCATTGAAGGTATATATATTATATATATATATATACCTCCTAAGAAGTCAAATTGCTGCACAGAGGGACCCCTTGGCCATGACCTTAAAAATATATTATTATTATTATTACAGAACATACCTATTTTTTTATTATTTCATTATTTATTATTAATAATTAATAATTATTATTTTAATGTGTTATGTTACAATAACTTCTCCCCGAGTCTCCCCAAGTTCCCCATACTAGGTTGTATAGAGCATTTAGATGCAATAAAACATAAAAATAATAATTAAAAATAAAAAAATTATGTAGGCTCCATTATACACACAAGCTAAAAAAATCAAACCTCTAAAAAAATCAATATTTTAATTAAGAATATATAGATTTTAGTTGGAATGAAATAAATACTCATATATATATATATATATATATATATATATATATATATATATATATATATATATATATATATATATATATAGAGAGAGAGAGAGAGAGATGAGAGCTAAAATATAAAAAATAAATCACAAATTAGAATTATTTATATGAAGGAAAGTGTTTCACCTCAAAAAAAAATAATAATTAGAACAATTGAAATGAAAATTCAATATCCTTCAATAAACTTCATTCACCTAAAAAATCATTTAGAAGAATTGAAATGAAAATTCAATATCTTTCAACAAACTTCAATAGCTAATGGTAGATTCTCCTGAGAAAAAACAAAATGCAAATTCAATATCCTTCAACTACATACAATTTCCAATTTATCATTCAAATTTTAAATTTTAAAAAGGATAAGTTTACTTATTTTATTTTTTGGATTTTTTTTTGGTAATATTTAAATTAATTGATAAAATTCTAAAACTGTGTTTTTTTGGTTTAAATTGTATTTTTAAATAAATAAATGAATTTAATTTTATGAAAAAATCTTATTAAGTCTTATTTAAATTGATGGATTAATCAACCTTTTAATCATAAATTATAATAATATTCTATTTTTGAATAATAAGAAAACAAATACCATTTGATATTTGATGTGTTTTCCATTTGTATCTTTAGTTTATTCTTTTATTCTATAGTAATATTTGTTTTTTTGTCATTGCTCTATCCTACACGTGGTATCAGAGCCTGATTGGAGGTCACACATGACGAATATTTGTTTTTTTTTGTCATTGCTCTATCTTACAAGTGGTATCAGAGCCTGGTTGGAGGTCACACAAGACAAAATCATAGGTTGGAAGGCACTGAGATTACTGGTTGGAGCCATGGACAACCTTATGCAAGTAACAGATACGTCGGCCGTAAAATACATGTTTCCGTGCGTGGATCCCTCATTCAATTGAAAAGGTGCGGAAATTTTCAGGCAATGTTTAAAGCATCGTGGAACATATAGATATATATTTTCCATAAAAAGAATAATAGAACAACCAACCCTTGGTATGATAAAGAATGTAAAATTGCTAGGAAAACCATTAGGGATGCTTCTAATGAGCCCTTAAAACTTGATAAGATCAATACGTACAAAGCCCTAATTAAAAGGAAAAAAATCTACTATATCAATAAAAGGCAATATAAACTTTCACAACTATACAAGTTGGATCCTAGGAAGTTATGGAGCCAAATTCTAAAACGCAATACTAAAGAAAATAATAGGATTCCCTTAACGGACTGGAATTCCTACCTTAAAAGTCTTTACGAGTTCCCTAATGCCATGGACACCATTCCTATTATCCCTACAAAGGAAGAAGTTTTTTCTTTAGATGACATAGAGTTCAGGATTAAGCGGCTCACAAATGGGAAAGCTAAGGACATTGAAGGCTACCAAGCTGAAATTTTTAAAATCGGAGGGCCAATCCTTATCCCTCACATACACAAGCTCTTCAATTTAGCAGTCAAGCAGGGCTTCCCTAAACCCTATACGCAAAGCCTCATTGTTCCTATTTTTAAAAATGGGGATAAAAACATTCCCTCTAATTATAGGACCATTAAGATTAGCCTGATTTTAGCCAAGCTTTATGGAATCATTTTGGAAAAGAAGATTAACATTTGGCTAGAAAGTCATGGTAAAAGAGATAAAGGCCAAGATGGGTTTAGGAGATATCATTCAACTATGGACCATCTTGTTACCTTTAGGATCATTGCAGAGGAGTTCCGCAATACTAAAACCAATCTTTTTTATTGTTTTGTTGACTTTAGAAAAGCTTTTGACATGGTTCCTAGGAAAAACCTTTGGAATAGGTTGGAAGAGATAAACGTTCCTCTCGAGTTGAGGGCTGCTGCAATAAGGATGTATGAGAACATTATTTACAGGTTTAAAAACACCGAGGGCTGGTCAAAAGAGATTAACTGCAATATCGGAGTCAAACAAGGTTGTCCCTTGTCCCCTGCCCTTTTTGGCATATACATTGATAAATTAGAAAAATGCTTGGAAAAAGAAGGTTCTGTCGGCCCTACTCTGACTGGTATAGTCATCAATATTCTTCTTTATGCTGATGATATTGTTCTTATGGAAAGGAGTCCCCATGATCTTGAAAACCAACTAAGAATCCTCAAGGATTTTTGCTCCAACGTGGGTATGACTGTTAATACTGATAAGACTAAGGTCATGATTATTAAATCTAATAAGATCCCTTATGATACATTTATATATGACAACAACAACTTGGAGGAAGTGAATTCATACAAATATCTTGGAATTGATATTCACCACAAGATTAATTGGAATTATAGCATTGAGAAAAGGATTATTGGGGGATGGAAAGCTTATTATGGGCTTGAAAACAA
>ML793307.1:36634-56582 GCA_009831015.1 Picea engelmannii | reverse complement strand
TAGATTGTCTAGCCTATACCCATATTAGATCTCATTTTCAAAATATTGATCACACTACCAACCTTCCTAACCTCTTAACTCAACAAAAGTATGGTGATCTTGGAAAGCTTCTCTTAATGATTTTCGAGCACAGAAACAAAATTATAAAGAATCACAAGTAATCACTTACCCTCTTAAGGTATGATAGACCAATTAGGTCTTAGTGGACGTTAATCATCATCATCATCATCATATGGTGGATCTTGGCATATTTCTTAAGCCGTGAATTTAAAAAGGGTGGATGAATTATATTTGGATCACGTGGTTTATTTAAAAAGTTGGATCATTTAAATATATGAATATATGGTGGATTACAATAATACAGGGTTAATCAAAAGGTTTATTGAATGGGAGTTATAAGGTGAATTTTTTATTTTAAAACTGGCTTATAATACCTTTGTACTAATTCTCATTTGGTTTCTTAAACTTTTCATGCAATATTTTAGGCCATCATATTAAAATCTTTGATTTTAAGATTTGGGTTTTTTAAGATTTGATCCAGTTTCTTGACAAAATGGAAAAGATGTAGGGTGCAAGGTTTGAGGTGGATAAATTTAATGGTAAAATTAATTTTGAATTATGAAAACTTAAGATGTGATATATTTTTGTACAACAAGGTCTACAAAAGACATTGGTGGGCATGTCAAAGAGACCTATGGATATGTCAAATGAGGACTGGGAATATCTGGAAGCTAAATCTCTTAGTACCATCCATCTGTGTTTAGCAGATGAAGTGTTATTTAACATTGCAGAAGAGAATAAAACATTAGGATTATGGAACAAGTTGGAATCTCTATACATGAAAAATCCCTTACGACTAGAATTTTCTTGAAAAGGAAATTGTATACTTTAAGGATGAATGAAGGTACACAAATAGTTGATCATCTAAATACTTTTAATAACCCGATTTTTCAGTTATCTAGTGTGAATGTAAAATTCGAAGATGAAGATAAGTAAATTACTTTATTATGTACTTTTCCTGAGTCGTGGGATCATCTAGTCACACCTATGTGGTTTAGTAACAGAGATACCTTAGATTATGATACTGTTGTTGGAGACTTGTTATCTAAAGAAGGGAACAGAAAAAGTAGTGTAGAATCCTCAACAACAGTTGCAATGGCGGCTATAGGATGATCTAGAGAACGAGGGAAAAATCCAAAAGATCTAAGTCAAAGGGAAAAAATGTTAAGCTATAGTGTAGGTACAGTAATAAATCAGGGCATTTCAAGAAAGATTGTTGGAAATGAAGGCAAGCATCTAAGGAGGAGGACTCTATTAAGGAGGAAAATAGAACTGAGAAGGATTTAGGTATGGTTGACGAGGTATTGTCTACATATAATGTCTCACAATATCATTATAATTGGTTAATTAATTCTGTAGCATCCCATTTAGAGCACTGGAAGGTCTATTAAATGTCTCAGAATAGATAATGGAGCTAAATTTACTTCTAAGGAGTTTGATAATTATTGCAAGAAGGATCAGATTGAGAGACATTGACAGAGATGTTATTGTATGGGATTATTGGAAGAGAGATGTCTCTCGATACTGTTTTGTCATCGAGAGACATGGGATCGAGAGACATGTCTGCACAATAATCTCTTCCAATAAAATGTCTTCCAGGAAATGGTACAAGAAGTTTGATTCCTTCATGGTGAGCCAAAATTTTACAATAAGTGAGTATGATCATTTAGTTTACTTTAAAAGGTTAGAAAATGACATATTTGGTATTCTGGTGCTTTATGTTGATGATATACTTCTTGCAAGCAAAATAATGGTTGAAATCAGCAGTTTAAAGGCTTAGTTGGCTAGGACATTTGATATGAAGGATCTAGGAGAAACAAACATATTCTGGGCATGGAGATACACATAGACAGGAAAAATGGTAAGTTGTGGTTATCATAAGAGAAGTATGTGGAGAAAATACTTTAGAGATTCGGTATGAATAATGATCCAGACCCCCCTTCTCCCTTCGGTTCTTCTCAACCTCCCGGTCTAGGATAATTCAAATCAAGGAGTCGAATTGACTTCGGGCCTTTATTAGACCCCAATCAATCTACACATGTTCCCTTTCCTTCTTCATGCAGGTTCTGTCAAAACCGAGGGATCTTTCCTGGCCTCTTCGAAGAAATTAATTAACGGACACTAGCTCCCCTCGCGAGGTCCTTTCTTTAACATATGACCTCAGGCTATGTCCTCACAGAAACATGTGATTGCAAAGCGGCTGAAAGTGGTTTGAAACCACATCGCTTTTCTCCCCGCAATTCACTAGCCGTTGTTGCGCGTCCGTTTGGCAATACCGTGGTTTCAATTGCAACCCACTCTTAGAATTTTAAAGTCTGAGCACTTCTTGGCCCCAAAATTAAGCATGACCATTGATCTCTGAATCTCAATGATGCCTCTTGATCAATGGCTACAATATTTCCTCTTTCTGCCTTGGTCAACTACCAATCAACGACCTTTTTCCTCCTTACACACGCACTCCCCAATATCCCAATCTATCGGCACGTGTCCTCCTCTCAAATCAATGGCTACGATCGATTTCTCCTTTCAGGCTTCGAGAGTTTCAATTCTAAACTCTTCACCTTCTCCCAGAGTGATTTTACCCAAAGGCTACGATCTATTGACATGTGTTCCTCACAGATCAACGACTGTGGTTCTCTTCGTCCCTTCGGGCTTCGGGAGTTTCAAACTCCTGTGCCCGCTCCTTCCCGAAGTAGATATCTTCCAAAGTGGAAGATATGTTGATGCATGTCCTCAACGAACGGACGACCAAGATGAACTCCAGCTCTCCATCCCTCAGGAGATATTGTTCAACTCCCTCCTTCTTCTTCCGGAGTAGCTTCCTCCAAAATCGTAGATATTTTTCCATGTGTACTCCTCAAATCAAAGGCCCAGGTCCTCTTTGGGACTTATACCTTTAGAAATATCAAATTCATGCTCTGTTTCTCCCAGAGCGATTTATTTGGAGTCCATGATCTAACAATGCGTTTCCTCCCTTAGATCGACGAATCCCATCTACTTCGGCTATTCGAGCTTCGGGAGTTTCAAACCCCTATGCACTTTCTCCTCCCAGAGTGATTTCACCTTGAGTCCACAATCTATTGAAACGCACCTCCTTCATGATCAACGACGATGCATGAATTAGACACTTTGGTCTTCGAGACTTCACAAGACCGTTCTTCTTTGAACTTCCAAAAGATTTAAGGCTCGTGCACTTACATTTGGATTGGAAGACTATTGATCCTATGTGCCCAGATCCAACGACTGGGATATGTTCTTCCCCTTTGCATTTTCCTTCTGTCTAGACGTGGATCTAGTGGTCCAGATCTCTCCCTCCTACTCGATTCAATAGTTGTTGTTACTCTTCCTAAGCTTGCACTTTCTCCCGAAATTGGGAAAATTTCTAAGTGTTCAAGGATTTTGGACCTTGAACCTTCTCTTGTGATCCCATTATCTTGGGACACCTTCACTTCCTAGGATGTTATCCCTCCTAATATTTGGGACTTGGAATAAGTCCTTCTCTATTCACTCTTTGTTCTATCTCTTTTGAGCTTTCGAGTTGACTCAGAACTACAAAGGATCTCAACCCTTCCACTTCCTTAGAATATTTCCCTGGTGCCCTCCTAGCAACCCGACGCTCATCCTCCTTGAGATTGTAAAGTAAAACTATTTTACTTATGGAGCACTCCTTGCACTCGATGAAGTCTTCTAAAGACTTCTTTCAACACTCTGTTTAAGTGTTGGACTAGTGAAATTATTGCACATGTCTTCCTCCAAAATCTTGATTTCTTTCAGGTTCAATAACAGACTCCTTGTGTTCGCTCAACGCACACTTGCATAACTCTACATAGTGTTCAGTAACTCTGAGGTTTCTCTTGGGTTTTGTGATTTCTCTGGTGTGTCCTCTTGACCCATTCTTCTCTAACTTAATAGAGTTTATATGCACACTCTTTGCGATGTCTACAGAACCTCCAATATTCTGTTGTGCACTCCTTGCACAACCTAAGAATCCATAACAACTCTATAACTCATAGACGGATAGTGAAGTCTATATATCCTCTGCAGATGAATTCTAACATGCATCTACAACATTCATAAACACACACACATAACATTCATTCGATACACATAAACACACAAAAAGTTCATATGCAGAAAAAATTGCTCTCTTTTTATTAAGATGAATATCCGATTACAATATCTGCAGGTTGGACTGTAACATAGTCTAAACTCTTTCAAAACAAAATATTCTACCTCCTATTCAATAACAATACTCCTCCAACAACCTCATTTGGGCATGACATGCATCTACATATATAGGAAGGTTCCTAGGGTTCCCTCTGACTACCTCTCCTATCAAAGTAACATCTAACAAATACTCAACCTCCATTACATTCAAGACTAAGAGTGAAACTCCCAGACCTCTCATGATCATTTAGTTTCCGAGAGTTTCTCTATTCTTCAATCATCCATTCAAAATAGATCTACATAAAAATGTTAGCTTTTATATTCCAATTAATTTAAAAAGGTGCGCTATGGCACTAAGTTGTCCCTCCACGTGGGCTTTGCTGACAATGCTCTTGCATCATACTCCAATGATGGGAAAATAATGAGATCCTGCTCAAGGCTCCCTCTACCATGTTTTTGAGATCCTCCAGGGTCCCATACTTTCTCTTGGAGTTGTTCATCTGTTCCTTTTCCTTGCTGCTTCTTTTTCCCTACTGATCCTACAGGTTTTCTTATGTCCCATAATTCTATGATGACTACTTCTTGTGCTACTTCCAACATCAATCTCTTTATATCCTCTATTTATTTGTACAACTGGTCCACTGGCTGGTTCCCCCCCTGCAGTATGCTCTGTTGCCTCTTCTCTCCATCAATTTCCAACTTGAATTGTTGGATAAGATGATTTTGGAATTTTACCCTTCTCTCCAGGCCCTCCATCTCTTCAAACAGATCAACAAGATCCATTATATATGTTTCTTTCTCCTCTATTGTAGGTTCTCATTCTACAATTATCTCTTTCTCATCTCCTTGGCTGAAAGTTTTGAGCAATTTTACCGAATTCTCTTCTTTCTCCATCTCTTGGGAACATTGAAATGTGTGCTCTTTCTCCTTTTTACCAATCTGATCAATATGAAATTTCATGTTATCTTCATCTCCTATGGCACTACTTGGCCACTCTGTTGCAGAATCTAGTTTTGCAGTCTCACCACTCAGTTGCTTCTCAACTTCCACCTCTGACAGATTGACTTCTGTCATATCCTCTTGTGTTGGTTCAACTCCAACTTCCTCTATTTGATGCTCCCCATGATGGTATTTTCCTCCACCTATTTCCAATTTGACCTATTGGATATTCCCACTCTGCATATTTACCCTTCTCTCCAGGGCTTCCAATTCCTCATACAACTCAAAAAAATCTATGTTGTTTGCTTCCTCTTCTGCCGCAAGCTCTAGTTCTACAGTCATCTCCTGTTCATCTCTCGGGCTGAAATTTTTGAGAAATTATGTTGAATTCTCTTCTCCTACAATATGCGTGACTGTCTCCTAGCAACCATCTTCTAGTTTTGGATTGTCCAACCAATCCTCCAACATATTCATCTCTTGCTCCCATTGAGTGATCAATTCATATGAATTATCCTCTTTTTCTGCTGGGGCAGACATCAATGTCTGCTCCTCCTCCTCCTCTTTGACATTTCTTGCTAGCTGTTTTTCCTCTGTTGCACCTACATCACAAACACAATTAACTTTAAAATCATTTGGCTCCATGGCCTCTTTATTGGATTCTTGTTGCACTACCTCCTCATGTGGAACACTTGTATTAGCCTCTGCTGGACTATTTGGCAGGAATATTTGAATTCCCCCAATGATCATAACACACCTATGATATTATTCCAACAACACTCCTTGCTGATATGAAATCTCAGCTGAGTTCATCTCTTCTCCCTTTCCCACCTGACAACTTTGGATTTTCTCTCTGCCCACCTGGAAGTCTATGAGAACACCTGATCTCTCTCCATTTCCCACACGACAACTTCAAATTCCATTACTTCCCTCCTGCCAGTCTATGAGATTAGTCACTGATCTCCTTCTATTATCCACCCGAAAAATTGAAAGTTCACTTCTTCCCCCTGGCATTTTATGATATCCTTAACTGATCTCTTCTCCTCATCATCACCGATATTCCTCCCAATCTATGGTTCACAGTTGTGAATCACTTTCTCCTCTGTGTCTCTGAGATTTTCAACATGTCTTAGCCAATTCATCACTGCTTGTTGCTACCTTCCGGCTACCAAAAATTTCTGGATAGGCCACTTCACTTTCCTCTTCAAATGCCATTCATATGTCCAATGCACCTTTGTCCATTCATATCCATTTGTCTTCCCATTTTAAAATTTCTTCAGATTTGAGTCTTAGTAATGATGAAGAAAATGAGTATATGGATCATGTACCATATGTTAATGCAGTAGGAAGCATGATGTATGTGATGGTATGTACAAGACCAGATATTTAAGATGCAGTTGGTGTTGTCAGTAGATACATGGAAAATCCAGGAAAAGAACATTGGGCAACACTAAAATGGGTGCTTAGGTATCTTAGAGGAATAAGCAGTTATTGTATCACTTTTTATGGTTGCAGTGATGAAGTTTACAGTTATGTTGATTCATATTTTGTAGGTGACTTGGAAAAAAGAAGATCCACTTCAGGATATGTCTTCACTATTGAAGGTGGTCCTATAAGTTGGATGTCAAAGTTTCAAAACATTATTTCTTTATCCACTACCGAGGCAAAGTATATATATGTGTCACATGCTTACAAAGAGGAAATCTAGTTAAAAGGTTTTATGATTTAGGAAGGTTTCATAATAATGTAAACATTTTCTGTGATAGTCAAAGTACTATTCATTTGGCTAAAAATACATCTTATCACAGTAATACAAAACATATTCCTATAAAATACCATTTTTTTAGACATGTTATTGATGAAGGTGGAGTGGAAGGCACCGAGAACGACATTACTAGTTGGATCCATGGAAAACCTACTGCAATTAAAATTTCTGTGAATCTACAAGTAATATCTTTGTGAATTGAACCGCAGGATCAGTCAAAAGATATGTCGGCCATAAGATACCCATTTTCGTGCATGGATCCCTCATTCAATTGAAAAGGTGCGGAAATTTTCTCACAATGTTTCACACATAAAAGACATCGTGGCACACACACACACACACACACACACACATATATTGTTGGCATGTTTTACATGCAGTGTATGCTTGTCATTGATGGAAAGTACAACAACAATGATGGCTTGAGTACAGGAAGAATGTGCCAGGTGGGCACCAGAAGTCTTTTGGGAAGACGTTGTAGAGAAGGCTTGACAAGATTAGGGTATGCAACTATGGATATCATTGAGAATTCCCGATGAACGTCAGATTTGAGCCTGAGGTCCGACCGACGTTGGATCCAGGAGAACCTGCAAGCTTTTTAACGACCCAGGTGAAGCGGGGTATGAAATCCCAAAACCAGGAGGACGATTTCGGTTACCGAGAGATGGAGAAGTCATAGAATCTCATCATCAGGAGTCCTGAAGTGCCAAAAAGAGAAATGTCGAAAGTCCAGAAGCAGGCACATCATACCAGGATTTCGGTTACCGGGAGATGAAGAAGTCAGAGACTCATCATCAGGAGTCCCGAAGTGCCAAAAAGAGAAACACCAAAAATCTAGAAGTAGGCACATCATATCGGGATTTTGGTTATTAGGAGATGGAGAAGTCAGAGAATCTCATCATCAGGAGTCCCGAAGTGTCGAAAAGTGAAACGCCGAAAATCTAGAAGCAGACACATCATACTGGGATTTATGTTACTAGGAGATGGAGAAGTCAGAGACACTGCATCATAGGAGTCCCAAAATCATGAAACCCAAAGTTATGAAATGATAAAGACTCCATACTAGAGTTTCGGATATCGGGAGGTTGAGAAGTCAAGAGTCAGGACACTCCATCATAGGAGTCCCGAAATTGTGAAACCCGAAGTCGTGAAATGACAAATATTACATACCAAAGTTTTGGATACCGGGATTTGGAGGAGTCAAGAGTGAAGAATCTTCATCTCAGGAGTCCCGAAATCACGAAACCCAAAGTCGTGAAATGAAAATTCATCGAAAAGTGAAACGCTGAAATACCAGACTATTGATCTGACTCCATTTCAGAGTTTTGGATACTGGGAGTTGAAGTGTTGAAACACTTCACCATAGGAGTGCTGAAATGACGAAGTGCCGAAATGAAAAATTGCCAAGTGCAGTTTTTGAATAAGGTTGTGGTCACAGCCGATGGTCACATCGTCAAAGAGATGCAGAGAAGAGTTCGCAAAGTCAAGCTCCATTTCATATTTTCGGGGACCATGACACGGAGAGTCAAGAAACTTTACAACATGATTGTTGAAATGCCAAAATGCGAAACACATTTAGGATCAGCCCATGGTCTCAAACATTGGTCACATCGGTGAGAGATGGAGGAAAGAGCTAGAGCAACCAAACTCCTTTCGGGGATCACAACATGGAGTGTCGAGATACTTGATCACACGAATGCTGAATTGCCGAAAATCCAAAATACAAAACATGGTTAGGCTCAACAAGAGGTCACAGCCCTTGGTCACATTGACAAAAGATGGGGGAAGGAGTTAATGAAGACAAGATCCTTTTTTTCAGAGTTTCGGTGATCGGGAAATGGAGAGTACTAAAAACCTCCACCATGGTGATCCCGAAATGCCAAAGAGCAGAATGCCGAAATGAATGCAAGACTAATGAAAGTCATCCAATGGTGCAGATGAAATTGAATGAAATTGGAGGGCTACTGTTGCATGTCACAGTGTGACTGCCAAAAACCACTGATGGTTTCTGCCAGAGGACTTGAAGACACTTCAGGGTGGTTGAAAAAGAAGGTGAAGAGTCTCAAGGGATCTGCTAGTAGAAAAAAGACTGTTCGTGGAGGCGATTGACAGTTGGATGAGTGTTGGAACCTGTAACAACAACAGAGTAGTTGAGCTCAACTATAACAGAAGATGAAGAATCTCAACTGTTGGTGAGATGAAGGAATTTTATTATGACACCCAGTTATGATGGACACATGTGCTGAACAAACAGAGAAGCTGAAGACTTGCCATGATGAACACGCATAGAACTCAACATGCAGAGCATGAAGAACCATTGGATATAGGGCATGCACAAGATGCACAAGGAGTATAAGAAATTTGAAGAAAGAGGAGATTGGTGTTGTTGTTGTTGTGAGTGATGCATGTGTGAAGAAGGAGGTGGAGTGCAGCAGCTAAAATGGACAGAAGAAAAAAGGTGCATTGAATGGGAATGGCACACAGAGCAAAAAAAGAAGAAGAGAAGAAAGTGCAATGGATGTGTGCAGGAAGACAGTGAGGCAGACAGAGAAGCGAAATCTTGTAGAATAATGATGAGACTGGTAAGTCATTGTTAAACATTGTATCATTGTAATAAGTTCAGTAACATATATTATTTGAGGGTGGTAGGGAGGACAGGTGTCCTTAGAGGTTCAAGTGGGTGCTTGAGCATAGCGAGTTGGTGCTTCCTTCTAGTTGGTGCTAGAGAAACCAGGGAGTTGGTGCTTCCTTCTAGTTGGTGCTAGAGAAACCAAGGATTTGGTGCTTCCTTCTAGTGGGTGCTAGAGAAAACAGAGAGTTGGTGCTCTCAGCAAGTTGCAGATTGCAAAAACAGAGGTTGTAGCCTCACAATGAGTTGGTGCTCATTTGTATGATAATGTAAAGAATGTAAATGATACTTATAATATAAAGAAGAAGAGGTTTTTACCCTTTATGGGTTTCCTCGAGAAATATTTGTCTTTGTGTATCTCATATATGTGACTAATGTTGAATGTGCCATTTCTTATTTCCTTGCATTTTTGTGATCATCATTGAATGCCTTGTAAATAATTTAAAAGAAGCATAATTGTTTAAGCACAGTAACAACCGATTCACCCCCCCCCCCCTCAGTTGTCCAACAATTGGTATCAGATCCAACCCCTTTTGTCTAAGGGTAGATCCTAGAACTTAAACATGTCAAGCCATGAAGGAAATTCAACCAATAAGGCCCCTCTATTCAATGGAACAAACTTTTCCTTCTGGAAAGTTAGAATGAGAACCTACATAATGGCTTTAGGTGCAGATGTCTGGGATGTGGTAGATACCAGTTATGTAAAGCCAGTTGTACTGGCTAATAAGGATGACAAGCTAGAATTTAGCTTCAATTCTAAGGCTATGAATGCTATCTTGAGTGGGCTTGCAGACGAAGAATTCGTAAAAGTTATGCACCTAGGAACTGCCAAAGAAATGTGGGACAAACTCATTAGCAATTATGAAGGTAATGAGAAGGTAAAGGATGCCAAGCTTCAAACCTATAGAATACAGTTTGAACAACTGAAGATGAAGGAAGATGAAACTGTTGGAAAATACTTTCTAAGAATAGAAGAAATGGTAAATGCAATGAAAGAACTTGGTGAAAAAATTGAGGAACCTTCTTTAGTTCAAAAAATCTTGAGTTCACTCCCAGATAGGTTCAACCATAAGGTCTCTGCTATAGAATAACTTAATGATCTAAAAACCTTGGAGTTTGATCAACTTCTAGGAACATTGTCTGCATATGAAATGAGAATAGTTAAAGATAAACCCACCTCCAAAGAAGCATCATTCAAAGCAGACAAGAATGAGGATTCTGAGCCTGATGAAATTGAAGAAAAATTTGTGAAGAGACTGAAGAAGGGACCAAGAAAATACAAAGGTAAACTGCCTTTCAAATGTTTCAACTATGGTAGGATAGGTCATTTTGAAAATAAATTTCCCCACAAAATAAAGGATCAGACATATGATGATGAGGAGAAGCATAAACACAAAAATTTCTTTAAAGAGAATAACTTGAAGAAGAAAAGTCTTTGCGTAAATAATGAAGATGATCCTTCAGATGATGAAGACAATGACTCCTCTATTGAAGATAAACTAAATAACTTCATTCTTATGGCTAAAGAGGATTATGATAATAAAATCACAGGAAGTGAAGTTAATGAAGAAGAAGCCGTGGTTGACATGGAAGGAGAACTGATCAGTGCATTGGAAGAGATTGACAAACTAAGAATCAAGAACAGAAAGCAAAGACAATTGTTGATACAGTTCGAGAAAGACAGTAAAGGACCTGATGAAGACCTTTTCCTATTAAAAGTGGAATTAGAGGAGGCAAAGAAAATCCAAGATATTCTGAAACAACAACTATCAAAAAAGAAGGTAAGATGTGAAGCATTAGAACAAGAAGTAGTGAAAATGAGGAAAGAAATGGAGAAGTTTCAAGCCTTGTATAATCCGAATCTGTCAAGTATCAAAGCCTCAGAAGGATTAGCCACCATTCTGAATCAACAAAGGAATCCAAAGCTGAAAAAATGGTTTGGGTTATGAAGAAGGATCAAGTAGTGGTGAGCCAAGAAATGAAGAACCCATCAAGTTTGTCAGGTGTACAACCAATAACCACAACAAACCTACATAAACAAAGGAAGACAATCAACTGCCCATGATGAGTAAAGAAAAAGGTGCCAAGACTAAATTTGTAGAACGAAGAAATAATGCGCTCCCTACTGAAAGACGTCATCAACATGGAAGAAATCGATTTGCTGAAAGAAGACAACCACTTTCTAGGTACAAAGAATTTTTCTATGGTTATTGTTTCTACTATTCTAATTTTGGTCACAAAGATGTAAATTGTTCCTTCAGACTTAGACATGAGCAATTAAGATTTCAAAGGAATAAATACTTCCCACAACAAAGAATGATACAACCAAGTAACAAACCTTCACAGACTGCAAATTGGCAAATTAAGTCGAGGGGCATGCAACTAAGGAGGCCAAGAAATAATCAACAGTAAATGAGTAGACAACGATGCAACAATAGGTTTGACCTATTGAATAATGAGATTGAATGCTACACCTGTCATAACTTTGGACATAATCTAGTGACTGTCGGTTAAGGAACTATGAACCAGATTCGAAATCCCCTGCTGAAAATGTCAAGTTTTGGAAGAAGAAGGAAAGTGACAAGTGTGGATTAGTATTGTCCGCTCAAAGAAAAACAAACCCTTGGTATATAGACAGTGGATGCTCCAAACATATGATAGGAGACAAAGGCAAGTTTCTATCTCTAAGTGAAAGCAAATCAGGAAATGTAACCTTTCGAAATGATGCTCCAGGGAAAATAAAGGGTAAAGAGATGGTGAGCTTAAGTAATGGAAAAGGAAAATCCCAAGATGTTCTACTTGTATATGGGATGAAACATAATATGCTCAGTGTAATTCAAATGTGTGACAGAGGATGTGAAGTGGTGTTCACATCCAAGGACTGCAAGATAAAATTTGTAACCTCAGGGCAAGTGGTGGCCAAAGGCATAAGGACATACAATAATGTATATGTGCTAAAAGAAAATAGAGAAGAATGTCATCTAAGAAAACATGATGAAAGCTGGTTATGGCATAGGAGACTTGGACATCTAAACGTTGAACACTTAATCAAACTCAAAAATCTTGAGGCAGTAAAAAATCTTCTGAGAATATCAAAGCCTCAAGATTCAATGTGTAAACTCTGTCAAGTAGGGAAGCAAAACAGGACAGGATTTGAGTCCAAGAGCTTTACTTCAACAGAGAAACCACTCCAACTAGTTCATATGGATTTATGTGGACCATCAAGATTGGAAGGCACATGGAAAGAAAACTACTTCATGCTGATTATTGATGATTACTCCAGACTTACTTGGGTGGCCTTTCTCAAGGAAAAAGTTGAAGCATTTGAGAAGTTTAAAATATTTAAAGCTTTAACTGAGACTCAAATAGGCAAGAGGTTAAAGGCAGTAAGATAAGACCGAGGAGGAGAGTTTATGTCAAGAGACTTCAAGGAATTCTGTGATGAGCATGGGATCAAGAGAGAATACACAATCCCAAGAACTCCACAACAAAATGGATTTGTTGATAGGAAAAACATAACAATGCAGGAAATCGCCAGGTCAATGATGAATGAGAAGAACATTGGTCAAACCTACTGGGTAGAAGAAATACACACAACAATCCATGTTCTTAACAAAGCTCACCTCAAATCGCAAAGCGACAAGACACCTTATGAACTGTGGTTTGGGAGACCTACTTCAATTAAACACTTCAAAGTCTTTGGGAGTAAATGCTACATAAAGAATAATGATGAGAACCTTGGAAAATATGATGACAGGGATAATGAAGGTATCTTCTTAGGGTATGCTACAAACAGTAAAGGATATAGATGCTATAATAAGAGGATGCATAAAATGGTTGAATGTATTGATGTAAAAGTTGATGAAGGAATCACAACGAGAGAGGTATATAGTAATGAGTCTTCTACAGAAGACACAACTAAAGCTGAAGATGAACAGGTCCAAGAATCAGAAAATGAAGACTCTGAATCAGATGAAGACTCAGACAATCAGATAGAATCAAATCCGTAGTCAACTACAAATTCCTCCTCCAAAATCTTTCAAAAGAATCATCTTGCAAGTCAGATAATTGGGGAAAAAGACAAAGGTGTACAAACCAGGAGAAATCTAATAAAAAACACCGAACAATCTCATATAGACTTCATATCCATGCTAGAACCTAATAATTTTAATGAAGCCATCAAATATGAACACTAGATTAATGCAATGAATGATGAACTTGATCATATTGAGAAAAATAGTACGTGGGAGTTGGTTCATAGACCTGAAGGTAAAAATGTCATTGGCTCCAAATGGATCTTTAAGAATAAATTGAATGAGCAGGAACAAGTTGTCAGAAACAAAGCAAGTCTAGTCTATAAAGGATATGCTCAGATAGAAGCACTGGATTTTGATGAAACATTTTCACCCGTAGAAAGATTAGAAACTATCATAATGTTTCTTGCCTATGCTTGTCATAAAAGGTTTAAAGTCTATCAAATGGATGTCAAGTTCGCTTTTCTAAATGGAGATTTAAGTGAAGAAGTCTATATGGAACAACTAGAGGGTTTCGAACTATCTGATAAACCTGACTTAGTATGCAAGCTGAAGAAAGATTTATATGGGTTAAAATAAGCCCCTCGATCCTGGTATCACATACTGGATACGTACCTCAAAGAAAAAGGGTTCAAGAGAGGAACAATTGACAACAATCTGTATATTAAAACAGAGGATAATGATCTACTCATCGTATTGGTCTATGTAGATGACATCATCTTCAGATGTAATAAGGATTCATTGGTACAATGGTTTTCTTCATCCATGGAATCTGAGTTTGAAATGTCTATGATAGGAAAACTATCATTTTTTCTTGGTCTGCAAATTATTCAGAGGTCTGAAGGGATGTTGATTTCTCAAGAAAAATATCTAAGAGAAATGCTGAAAAGATTTCAAATGGAAGACTCCAAACCTGTGGGTACACCTATGGTTACTTGATGCAAATTAAGAAAGAATGATGACTCACCTGATGTTGATCAAAGATCATATAGGTCAATGATAGGCAACATGCTATACATCACAACATCCCACCCAGATATAATGCATTCTATTGGAATGGTAAGAAGATTTCAGTTTGCCCCTAAATAGAGTCATTTGCAAGATGTCAAAAGGATATTCAGGTATTTCAAAGAAACAATGACTAATGGTTTGTGGTATCCCAGAAATTAGAATTTTCAGTTAACTACTTATTCAGATGCAGATTGGGAAAACTGTGTTGATGAGAGAAAAAGCACCAGTGGAGGAGCATTGTTCCTGGGCGACTCATTAATAGCATGGTTTAGTAAAAAGCAAGATTCCATTTCTTTATCTACCACAGAGGCACAGTACATTGCTGCTGCTACCTGTTGCACTCAGGTATTATGGATGATTCAGACACTTGCAAACTTGGAGGTAAAATATGCTGCATCGATCCCAATTCATTATGATAACACTAGTGCCATCAGTGTGTCTAAGAATCCTTTATTCCACTCCAAGACCAAGCATATTACCATAAAATATCATTTTCTGAGAGAGCAGGTCACCAATCAGATTGTTCAGGTCCATTACATTCCAACCACAGAACAAATTGTAGACATCTTTACTAAACCCCTGGCCAAGACAACATTTGAATATCTCAGATAGAAGCTGGGTGTCATCCCGTCTCACACCTAAGAGAGTCCATCCTGTTAGGGGGAGTATTGTATTGATTGCATATCTGATACCTCCTAAAAATACTGCAACAACTCAGGGGGAGCATGTTTCCTTTGACATTGGTGTCAAAGAGGGAGAAAAGAACAGGTACGGGTGCCTTTGTTTCCATCAATGCCAAAGGGGGAGATTGTTGGCATGTTTTACAGGCAGTGTATGCTTTTCATTGATGGAAAGTACAACAACAATGATGGCTTGAGTATAGGAAGAATATGCCATGCGAGCACCAGAAGTCTTTTGGGAAGACACTGCAGAGAAAGCTCGACAAGATCAGGGTATGCAACGATGGATCTCATTGAGAATTCCTGATGAACGTCATATTTGAGCCTGAGGTCCGACCGACGTTGGATCCAGGAGAAACTACAAGATCTTTAATGACCCAGGTGAAGCAGGGTATGAAATCCCAAAACCAGAAGGACAATTTCGGTTACCGGGAGATGGAGAAGTCATAGACTCTCATCATCAGGAGTCCTGAAGTGCCAAAAAGAGAAACGCCGAAAGTCCAGAAGTAGGCACATCATATCGAGATTTTGGTTATTGAGAGATGGAAAAGTCAGAGACTCTCATCATCAGGAGTCCCGAAGTGCCAAAAAGTGAAACACTGAAAATCCAGAAGCAGGCACATCATATCGGGATTTCAGTTACTAAGAGATGGAGAAGTCAGAGACTCTCATCATCAGGAGTCCCGAAGTGCCGAAAAGAGAAACGTCGAAAATCTAGAAGCAGACACATCATACCGGGATTTCGGTTACCGAGAGATGAAGAAGTCAGAGACACTGCATCACAGGAGTCCCGAAATTGTGAAACCCGAAGTCGTGAAATGATAAAGACTCCATATCGGAGTTCTAGATACTGGGAGGTTGAGAAGTCAAGAGTTAGGACATTGCATCATAGGATTCCCAAAATCGTGAAACTCGAAATCGTGAAATGATAAAGACTCCATACCGGAGTTTCAGAAACTAGGAGTTGGAGGAGTCAAGAGTGAAGACTCTTCATCTCAGGAGTCCTGAAATCGCGAAACCCAAAGTCATGAAATGCCAATTCGCCAAAAAGTGAAATGTTGAAATACCAGACTATTGATCTAACTCCATTTCGGAGTTCCAGATACCGAGAGTTGAAGTGTTGAAACACTTCACCACAGGAGTGTCGAAATGTTGAAGTTCCGAAACGTGAAATTGCCAAGTGCAGTTTTTGAATAAGGTTGTAGTCACAACTAGTGGTCACGTCGTCGAAGAGCTGTAGAGAAGAGTTTGCAAAGTTAAGCTCCATTTCGGAGTTTCAGGGACCGTGATACGGAGAGTCAAGAAACTTTACAATAGGATTACTGAAATGCCGAAATGCGAAACACGTTTAAGATCAGCCTATGGTCTCAGCCATTGGTAACATCGGTGAGAGATGGAGGAAAGAGATAGAGAAACCAAGCTCCTTTTGGGGATCATGACATAGAGTGTCGAGACACTTGATCACACAAATGCCGAATTGCCAAAAATCCAAAATGCGAAACACGGTTAGGCTCAATAAGAGGTCACATCCCTTGGTCACATCGACAAAAGATGGGGGAAGGAGTTAGTGAAGACAAGCTCCTTTTTTTCGAAGTTTCGGTGATCAAGAAATGGAGAGTACTAAAAACCTCCACCACGGTGATCCCAAAATTCTGAAGAGAGGAATTCCAAAATGAATGTAAGATTAATGAAATCCATCCAACGATGCAGATGGAATTGAATCAAATCAGAGGGCTACTGTTGCACATCACGGTGTGACTGCTAGAAACCACTGATGGTTTATGCCAGAGGACTCAAAGACACTTCGAGGTGATTGACAAAGAAGGTGAAGAGTCTCAAGGGATCTGCCAGTAGAACAAATACTGTTCATGGAGGCGATTGACAGCTGGATGAGTGTTGGAACCTGTAACAACAACAAAGTAGTTGAGCTCAACTGTAAAAGAAGATGAAGAATATCAACTGGTGGTGAGGCAAAGGAATTTGATTATGACACCCAGTGATGATGAACATATGTGATGAACAAACAAAGAAGCTGAATATTTTCCATGATGAACAGACAAAGCACTCGACATGCAAAACCATTGGATATAGGGCATGCACAAGATGCACAGGGAGTATAATAATGTTGAAGAAAGAGGAGATTGGTGTTGTTGCTGTTATGAGTGATGCATGTGTGAAGGAGGTGGAGTGAAACAGTTGAAATGGATAGAAGACAAAAGGTGCATTGAATGGGAATGGCGCACAGAGCACAAAAAGCAGAAGAGTATAAAGTAGAATGGATGTGTGCAGGAAGACAGTGAGGCAGATAGAGCAATGAAATCTTGCATAATAGTGATGAGACTGGTAAGCCATTGTTAAACATTGTATCACTGTATTAAGTTCAGTAACATATATTATTTGAGGGTGGTAGGGAGGTACTAGGGTGGACGGGTGTCCTCAGAGGTTTAAGTGGGTGCTTGAACACAGGGAGTTGGTGCTTCCTTCTAGTTGGTGCTAGAGAAACCAGGGAGTTGGTGCTTCCTTCTAGTTGGTGCTAGAGAAACCAGGGAGTTGGTGCTTCCTTCTAGTGGGTGCTAGAGAAAATAGAGAGTTGGTGCTCTCAGCAAGTTGTAGCTTGCAAAAACTGAGGTTGTAGCCTCACAATGAGTTGGTGCTCATTTGTATGATAATGTAAAGAATGTAAATAATACTTATCATATAAATAAGAAGAGGTTTTTACCCTTTATGGGTTTCCTCGGGAAATATCTGTCTCTATGTATTTCATATATGTGATTGATGTTGAATGTGCCATTGCTTATTTCCCTGCATTATTGTGATCATCATTGAATGCGTTGTAAAGAATTTAAAAGAAGCATAATTGTTTAAGGACAATAAAAACTGATTCACCCCCCCTCCCAGTTGTCCAACACACACACACACACACACACACACACACACACACACACACACACACACATATATATATGCAGATCGTGGCATATTTCTTAAGTTGTGAATTTAAAAAGGGTGGATAAATTGTATTTGGATCACGTGGGTTAATTAAAAATGGATCATTTAAATATATGAATATATGGTGGATTACAATAATACAGGGTTAATCGAAAAGTTTATTAAATGGGAGTTATAAGGTGAATTTTTTATTTTAAAATTGGTGTATAATACCTTTGTACTAATTCTCATTTGGTTTCTTAAATCTTTCGTGAAATAGTTTCAACCATCATATTAAAATATTTGTTTTTAAGCTTTGTGTTTTTTAAGCTTTGATATTATTTCTTGAGAAAATGGCAAAGATGCAGGTTACAAGGTTTGAGGTGGATAAATTCAATGGTAAAATTGTAAGGTAGCTAGAGAGGTAGTGGGGGGGCCCAGAGGGCCCATAGTGATAATAGTGGAGGTCATTCAATGTAAGGTGGACTAGGTCCACTATATTATTAAATAAGACCCACTATGGTAGTTAGATATAATAAATGTAAGAGGACTTCTTAGAAGGTTCTACTTCTAGAAGATTCCTCCTCTAGAATGTTCTTAGGTGATGGTAGTACTATATAAAGGGGTTCAAGAAATGTAATGGGACATGAAAATAAGTATTGTATTTGGAGAGGTAGCTCAATAAGAGGATGCCCCCTCGAAGAGGCAAGTGAACAGGAGAGGATCCCTTCCATAATAGGATCCATTGTATGGTGTTGCCCTACCTCAAGGGTTTGGTAATAATATTGTGTGGTTTTTTCTATATTGCTTTATGGATCTATTGTGTATTCAGTATTTGTGATGATTATATTTTTAGATCTATCTTGGTTCTTAACAAGTGGTATCAGAGCACTTTCCTTGGTCAGAGTTGTGGGCAACTATTTTTATTTTTGCAGATTTTTATTTTAGGAGAAGAAGAAAGAGGGCCGAGACATTCCAGGAATTTTCAGTATATTTTTGTGAAAATTTTGTAGAAAAGGGTTGTAGATATGAGTTCCTCTCATAAAAACACCCAAGTTAAAAAAAAAAATCGTCCGAAACGGAGTCCGGAAGGTCAAGATATTGAGGTTTTAAAAATCTGCAATTTTTTAGGGTTTTTTCTGCGGACGGCGGCGCGATTTGTTTTTATTTTTGTAGCAGTTGGAGGCCAAATTTTCCAAAGAAAGTTACATATCTGAGTTCCTCTCACAATTTCACCCAATTTCAAAAAAAAATCAGCCGAAACGGAGTCCGGGAAGTGAAGTTATGAGCATTTTAACTTCAAGAGTTTTTTAGGGTTTTTCTAGAAAAAGCCGCGATTTTCTGCCGAAACTTATTGGGTCTATTTTTTTGAGTTTTTTCATGACGACTACAAGAATGAAGAGTTAATAGGGTGCTCAGATGGATATTTCGTCTCAAAACTTGAAAGAAATTCTTGAATCATTCAAAGCCCTATTGGATGATAGATTGGATGCATTTGCACATGGCCTCACAAACAACCTCACACATGGCCTCACAGATAGCCTCACATATGGCCTCCATGATAGTTTTCGTAGTATTCAAGATTCATTGAACACCATGCAGGAGATATTTCTTATGCAGGGCCTCATGCATGAATATAATCAAGAAAGATATGCTTGGTATGATTTTGAGGACGATTGTGATGATTGGTATATGGATAGTTGTCATTTCTGGGATGACAACCACTTCCATATTTTAT
>ML793307.1:0-26136 GCA_009831015.1 Picea engelmannii | reverse complement strand
TTGTAATCATCTTCTCACGGATGCGAGTAGCAACCACATCTCTTCTCAGAGATAAGCTACCAGTGCCCTAGCTAGTTTATTTCCATTCTGTCTGTAAACATATTTCAGTCATTTGTTATTAATGAAATGAAGTCTTATTTCCAATGCATCTCTGCGTTTATGTGTATGTCTGTATTTCATTGTGTTCCTACATAAATCCGGATCAATTCTCTTATGGAGGATCATCATATTTTGTCAGTTTTATAGATGATTACTCTAGGAAAGTATGGATCTATTTGTTAAAGAAAAAATTTGATGTTTTCGACACATTTAAGTAGTTTAGAGCTTTGGTTGAAAAGAACATTGGCAGGTCTATTAAATATCTCAGAATAGATAATGGAACCGAATTTACTTCTAAGGATTTTGATAATTATTGCAAGAAGGATGGGATCGAGAGACATTGGAAGATATGTTATTGTATGATATTATTGGAAGGGATATGTCTCTTGATACCATTTTTTCATCGAGAGACATGTCTGCACAATAATTTCTTCCAATAACATGTCTCCCATGCAATGGTACAAGAAGTGAGTATGATCATTGTGTTTACTTTAAAAGGTTGGAAAATGGCATATTTATTATTTTGGTGCTTCATGTTGATTATATGCTTTTTGCAAGCAAAATCATGGTTGAAATCAACAGGTTAAAGGCTCAGTTGGCTAGGATATTTTATATGAAGGATCTAGGAGAAACAAAACACATTTTGGGCATGGAGATACACAAATACATAAAAAATGGTAAGTTGTGGTTATAACAAGAGAAGTATGTGGAGAAAATACTTCAGATATTTGGTATGAATAAGGTGAAACCAATCAATATCACTTTGTCTTCCCATTTTAAGATTTATTCATGTTTGAGTCCTAGTAATGATGAAGAAAACGAGAATATGTTTTGTGCACCATATGCTAATGCAGTAGGAAGCATGATGTATGCGATGGTATGTACACGACCATATATTTAACATCCAATTGGTTTTGTCAGTAGATACATGGAAAGTCCAGGAAAAGAACATTGGGCAACAGTGAAATGAGTTCTTAGGTATCTTAGAGGCACACATAGTTATTATATCACTCTTGATGGTTGCAGTGATGAATTTTGTGGTTATGTTGATTCAGATTTTGCAGGTGACTTGGAAAAAATAAGATCCACTTCAAGATATGTCTTCACTCTTGCAGGTGTTCTTATAAGTTGGATGTCAAAGCTTCAAAATATTGTTTCTTTATCCACTGCATAGGCAAAGTATACATCTGCATCACATGCTTTCCAAGAGACAATCTAGTTAAAAGTTTTACTAGGTGAGTTAGGAAGGTTTCAGAATAATGTAAAATTTTCTGTGATAGTCAAAGTGTTATTCATTTGGATAAAAATCCAACTTATCACAGTAATAAAAAACATATTCCTGTAAAATACCATTTTGTCAGACATGTTATTGATGAAGGTTGAGTGGTTCTTGAAAAGGTCCACACTCAAAAGAATTGTGCAAACATGTTCATGAAATCAGTGGCATTAGGGAAGATGCAATGGTGTTTATATTCTCTTGGTTTGGAGGAAAGGTGATGAAAAAAAGAAATGAACAAGGTATCATGTTAATTGTTGTCAAGGTAAATATTGTTGGAAACAAGTGACAATGGATTACTCCAAAAAAGGATTTGGATCCTATTATTTAGGGTTTGTTGCAACTAGAAAAACCAAGTTCGAATATGGATATGAATGCATTTAATTATTCAGTTTTTTGTGTAACTGTGTAAGAAATGTTGTAAATCCATGTAAGCCCATAGAGGCAAGTTAGTGTGTGTGAGAGTTGGAGGTGTATTCAATGATTGTGAGCCCCATTGTAATTTCCATGTTTGAATAATACAAGAACCAATACCATTGTTCTGTGGATGTTTCTATTGATATTATGGTAGCTGCGGGAGGTATTTACCTCCATGTGTGAACCTAAAGAGAATAGAATACTCTGGGAAGCAAGAAGAAACCCTAATGAGTTGGCTAATAACCCTAGAAGACTTGTCGGCTCAAGAAGATAATTTATATCAGGTTATTAGCCTCCAAGAGAAGAAGTCGGCCATAAATAATAATATATGCTGAATAGATAGATACCTAGAATGAGAAATCAGCCCAAGAAGTTAGCCAGAATTAGTATAAATACAGGAGACCAGTTCTCATTTTGGCAGGCAGTCTCAGAATTGCAGTGCCCAGTCTTGTGCACATTGCAGTGCCCAGTCTTGTGTGCACTGCAGTGCCCAGTCTTGTGCACAGGTTTGAGGAGAGCTGCCATTGCAGCCGCTGCAGCTAGCAGATCATGTTTGGCTTGGACTATCTCTTGTATATGATTTAGACCATATGATCAGCTATTGTTGGTGTTCTATCCTTGGGGAAAGGTTCTCTACCCTTTGATTGGATATCTAGCCTAGGGTTTGCTTCCAGAATGATTCTATGTCAAGGTTAAGGTGCTCGGAGGGTGGCTTCGGCCTATGGTTGGGTGACAAGGGTATTGTCAATGGTAAAACGAGCACACATATTTCATATTCTAATAGGTTATGGGACCACACCTCCTTCATTCAATCTAAACACTGGAAGGAAACATAGCCTCTAGGATATTAAGCTCACTGAGGAACTACCACCAGGGTTACTAGCAGAAGCAACTTCCAAGACATTGTCGCTAGG
Organism: Picea engelmannii; assembly: GCA_009831015.1. Lineage (NCBI taxonomy): Eukaryota > Viridiplantae > Streptophyta > Pinopsida > Pinales > Pinaceae > Picea > Picea engelmannii. The sequence continues at coordinate 23,430 of ML793307.1, read as the reverse complement.
GTTACTAACAGGAGCAGTTGAAGAAACACTAATCCTCTTATTGAGGTACCTTAAGTGAATGGATTGACCTAATCTATGGATAGATCAGTGCACTCTAGCCTATCACATCTCTTGATACTCTCAGCAAGCCAAGGCATGAAGTTTGAGTTTATGGTCAAATATAGGTTTTGACCAAGTCAAAGAAGCCATGAATTATTCTATGAAGTCAGAGAAAAAGTTAGATGGAGACTCTAACATCAGAGAATGGAAGACAAGGATTGACCTCATCCTTGCTAAGATTAAAGTGATGGATATCATGAAAGGAAAGATCGTGAAGCTAGAGTTTGAAGAAGGAAAAGAGAAGGAACAACAAAACATTGCAACTATGGAGAAATTCAAAGATAGTAATATCAATACTATGAGTATCATAGTGGAATCTATAAAATACCACTTGATACCCTACATCTCCCATGTTAAATCATCGAAGAAGATGTACGATGCCTTAACAAATCTCTTCTCAGTCAGAAACATTGGAGAAGTAATGAGTTTGAAGAATGAGCTTCATGACATGAAGATGAATGATGATGACAACATAACATCATACTTTGTGAGAATCTGTTAGTTAAGATATCAACTACAAGCTATTGAAGAGATCATCTCAAAGAAGGAGTTGGTAAACATAGTACTCAATGGTCTTCCCAAGATGTGGGATGCATTTGCCGCAAGCATGAACACAAGAATTGAGTAATCGACATTTGAAGAACTTTGGACTTGTTGTGATCAAGAAGAATCAAGGATCAATGAAAAAGAGAAACCCCAAAATAAGTACGATGATCAAGCCTTCACAACAAGATTCAAGAACTTTAGGAACAAAAAGAAGTTTGGTTCAAGGAGGAAGCCCAATCAAGACAAAGACATTTTAGAAGTACAATGCTTCAACTGTCAAAAGTATGGTCACTACAAGAATCATTGTCTCGAGCTAAAGAAAAGGAAGGAGAAACACAAAGCATCAATTGCCGAATAAAAGGAACTTACAAAGAAGACTAAGCAGGATGGAAGAGACTTCTTCTTCTAAAGGTAACAAAACTCTTCTTATTTCTTGTACATATCTTGTTTTCATAGTCTCTGTACATATCTTGTATATCTATCTCTTGGAAGATAATGTGTTCCAAGAAGAACTATACCTATGGAAGAAAAACAAGATAATAATGGATATCATTAGATAATACACATGAAAGGATGAAATACAAATCATGTGGAAGTTATTGCAAGATAAGCCAAATCAATCATGAAGAGACTTAGAAAAAGCAAAGACAGAAAGAATTCAACAATCGAGAGGAAATTGGAAAAAGACTTATGATGTTTTGTAGAAGACAACAAGATGAAAGCATGGACTTTGTTAGACAAGAGAGCCAATTATATATGGCAGAAGATAATAAGGATGAATATGGAAGAGTGGACTCTGTTAGACGGATGGAGCCGATTATATGCACTCATAAATGAAGCAAGGACTAGGAGGGAGCTAATCCTATGATCCATTGAATATGATGAAGTATATATCCATGATAGCAGTCATGAAAGACAATACGTATTGATCAAAGAGAAGCCTTAAAGTATCCCTGGTTGTCCATCCACATCCATGATCCTATGATGGAATCTTTAGGGCATGGAATCTATAAGAAACTCCATGGACCCAAGAACTAAAGAAACACATGAAGATTCCAAGAAAGAAAGAGAAGCCAGAACAACCAATCATTGTATAAAGAATGACACGATTGTTAGCCTGATATAAACTCGATAAAAGCAATCAAACAGAGGAAATGAAAGTCGTGATGAAGAACAATGTATGGAAGACTCATGAATGAAAGCATTGCAATATCCAAAACTAGAGGTTCTCCCAGATGGAGGGAGAAGACTATGATGATTACTTGTTCTAGTAAACCAGACTTATCTCTACATGAGTCATTATATCATCTGCAACATCCATGAGTTGGAGTTCTACATCAGATGAATGAAAAGAATGTTCTCTAGAGAAATTGAATAAAAAGCGTATGAAGAGAAATCTCAAGACTTTGAGGCATACCAGAAAGAGACCCTTGAATGCAGATAGAATAAGATAACTTGGTGGAGAACATCCAGTGCACAACAGAAGCGTAGTGAAGATTTCCTATAACATCAAGATGATTACTCAGTAGATCAGATCTCATGATGATAGAAGAAGTGCTACATGGATATGTTCCAATTTTCCAACAATGATATATTCTATTGTTCAAGAGCTACATAAAGACTTCATAGAAAATCAATGTTCCAGACTAAAGTACATTTTAAATCAAGAATTACATTATTTGTGATGATGTCCAGAAAGGAGAAAGTGGTTCTACAATACATATCTCCAAAGATGAGCAGATAAGCAAACATTTTGGTAAAGCTTCTATCCAAGATGACAGAGTTTGCATACTCAGGTTAGAGCTCATGGAAATGACTTCCTTATTGAAAAAGGAAGAGATGAATCCCAGGTTGGGAGGGAGCATTGAAAATATTATTGAAGACATTCATTTTCAAGATTGAAAAATAGTCCATCTTGGATAGATGCTTTCCTGTTCGGAAAGTGGATTGAGATTTCTGACGGACAATGATTTCCCATTGTGGTTAACATGGGAAATGGTCCAGATTGTTGACGTATCATAGATAGTGACTTCCCATTGTGGTTACCATGGGGAGTGGTCTAGGGAAGTCTCTCTTCTAGAGGGTTACTCAAGAATATTGGCCCGCCTCGCTAGACAACGATTTCTCATTGTGGTTAACATGAGGAATGGTTCATTTTGGAGGTTGATACAGGACAATATTTTCCTCTTGTGGTTAACATAGGAAATGGTACAGACAGTCATTCCTTAGGGTTTATACATTATCTCCAGGGTGCACTTTGATTAGTGTAGGAGGAATGACCCAGGGTGGGGAATGGTCCAGGCTCAACAATCAGGGACAGACATTCCTTAGGGTTTATACATTCTCTCCAAGGTGCACTTTGATTAGTGTAGCAGGAATGGCCCAGGGTGGGGAATGGTCCAGGCTCAAAAATCAGGAACATGCATTCCTTAGGGTTTATACATTCTCTCTAGGGTGCACTTTGATTAGTGTAGGAAGAATGGCTCAGGGTGGGGAATGGTCTAGGTTAAGAAGACATGATAATTCTTCTTCTTTGCTTGAGAAGAATCATCCAGATATCTCATTGTTCTACTCTGAGAGCAAATATTCTTTCAGATCTCACATATGTGAGTGAAATATTGTCCCAGATGATTTAGTTTATATCATAACATTGTTTCTGTGCAGGTTGCTATCAGATGATTGTTATGAAGACTGTATGACAATAGATGTATACTACTGTGGTGGATATGTTCCACTGTTCATGACTATATGTTGCTGATCAAGTACTTGTCTGTTAATTGGTGTGGTAGTGTACCACTAGATTGCAGTTATGTACTACTATGGATAGACACAATTGTGTTCTATTTTTGTTCTTATTATATTGAAGGCTATCAACATTTTATTGGAGATAATCATCAGCCAGATGAATGATGAAAAAAGATTTTCCAGATGGAAAATGGTTCAGAGCATTTAATCTTCTATATTAGAAGAATGTCTCTTGTATCACTCTGTGGAGTGAGCATCATGTCTGATTACTTAGATAGAGTATGGTTTCGAGAAATGATGCAGTGGATGGCATTGATGATGATGATGGTGCTCATGATCTAGTTTATACAACTATGTTGATGCCAACGGGTGAATGGTATGTTTTTTGTGCTCAGGACCATTACCCATAATACCTCCCTATCTAGGAGGGAGTGTTGATGTTATGGTAGCTACGAGAGGTATTTACATCCATGTGTGAACTTGACGAGAATAGAATACTCCGGGAAGCAAGAAGAAACCCTAATGAGTTGGCTAATAACCCTAGAAGACTTGTCAACTCAAGAAGAGAATTTATATTAGGTTATTAGCCTCCAAGAGAAGAAGTCAGCCATAAATAATAATATATGCTGAACAAACAGATACCCATAATGAGAAGTCGGCCTAGGCAGTTAGCCAAAATTAGTATAAATACAGGAGGCTAGTTCTCATTCTGGCATGCAGTCTCATAATTGCAGTGCCCAATCTTGTGCGCATTGCAGTGCCCAGTCTTGTGCACAGGTTTACAGAGAGTTTCCATTGCAGCCGCTGCAGCTAGAAGATCATGTTTGGATTGGACTATCTCTTGGCTAGGGTTTGGACTATCTGATCAGCTCTTGTTGGTGCACTATCCTTGGGGAAAGGTGCACTACCATTTGATTGACTATCTAGCCTAAGGTTTTCTTCCAGAATGATTCTATGTCATGGTTAAGGTGCTTGGAGGGTGGCTTTGACCTATGGTTGGATGAAAAGGGTATTGTCAATGGTAAAACGAGCACACATCTTTCATATTCTAACAGTTTCCATCATGAGGTGAAGGAGGGTTTTACCACGTAAAATATTTGCATTAATTTGATGTGTTTTCCATTTGTGTCTTCAGTTTATTCTTTTTATTCTGTTGTAATATTTGTTTTTTGTCATTGCTCAATCCTACAAATCACATATTCTCTCAAATCTAATAGCAATATCTGATTCACAAAAACATGATAACAAAGTCTCATTCTGATCTCCACTTCGCGAAAATTTGATAGGTGTGAGTATCAACCTATTCAATAAAATATCATAAAAAATTATTAGGATTAATTAGAAATATAATAGAAGTCTCTAATTCATGAAAATATTTATCAATATTTGATTCAATTCTTTAGGGATAGATGCACTAAAGGAGATGATATTTTCACTTTGGTTCTAATTATTTTTAATTTGGCATATTAAGGTGAAGCTACGGATCATAAACTAATATTTCTTTATAATAAGCACACCCTATCGTTATAGTGTGTTATATTATTATGTTCATCTTCTAAATTTCTTTTGTGAAGGATTGTCGAGCACTATTGATAATACAGTGAAGGTGGTGCACTTTTTGCACAGAAATTTCCAGGGTTACTAATGTGGTTCTTCACTGAACGTAGAGGGAAATTATTTCTCATTGATAATCACATGCATTTGTAGTATGTATAAATATTTAAGTGATATATGCACTTAAGGAGAGGGTATTTTCACTTTGGTTCCAATTATTTTTAATTTGACATATTAAGGTGAAGGGAAGGATTATAAACTAAAACTTAAATTATTTAATATTTATTAAGATGACCATATAAGGTGATTGGGATACATATAATGATCAACACCATTTAAAATATAAACATCATGATTAATCTCTTAAATATTTTCCTCCTAAACCCTAACCCTAAATTAAATCCTAACTCTAACTCTAAATCCTAAGTGTTTCTGTTACAAATTTGATTATTTATTTTGTAAATGTTTGATCCCATGGATGCTAATAAATATATGATCATTTATTAACATTAATATTTAATCCTCATATAATTAACTTATCAAAGTAATATTATTAATGCATTATTATTAACTTATCAATGTATTATTATTAATGTAATTTTATTAACTTATCAATGTATTATTATTAATGTAATTTTAATAATGTATTAATGCAATATCAATGTTTAAAATTAATGTAATATTATTAATGTATTAGTGTTATATACATTAATAATAATAAATAAATATACTAGTAAAAAATACAGAATAATATAATATAGTAATCATAATTATTACTATCTAGTCAATAAAATATTTAATAGAGTTCAATAAATTTATAAAGTTTAATAAACTAATAAATTAAGTTTAATAATATATATTTAATAATTAAAATATAGAATAATTATGCTTCAATGAATAACTGCATGACATTAGTTATACAATTAATGATATTAATGTCATGCAAGTACCCACTTAATTAATAATGTTGTATTAATGATACATTAATATTACAATACTCTTACATTAATAATCTTTATAAAAGTTTTAATAATAATAATGTTATGGATTTTTTTTTTTTTTAAGTAAAAAGGGCGAAACCTGTTATATTAAACTTTCAGAAAAAGAAATACACTTTACATATAGGTGCCAACTGTCCTGCCTATGTAGGAAACCAGGACAGATGGCCTGTCCACAACAACATGCAAAATCAAACACTATGTTTCACCACCCTGCCCGAAGGAAACCAGGGTGCATATCCATCCTCATTAGCAGTTTAGTAAGGTTTGTTCTAACGCTAACTAATCTAGTAACTAAAGAGATACAAATCTGATAAACAACAAAAGAAAAGGAGTTGTAGACCATAGGAAACAATGGAACCTATTCGTCGGAGTCCTCGCAACCTTCCTTCGCCTTGCCGCCATTGACAAGGATGACATAGGGCTGAGCACAGGTGGGGCATTGGCGCTGAGGGGTGGCCCTAGAGTAGGCTACGTTATGGATTTTAATAATAATGTTATGGATTTTAATAATAATGTTATGGGAATAATGTTATGGATTTTAATAATAATGTTATAGTTAATTTTTTTAATAACAATAATGTTACATTAATAATGTTATGGATTTTAATGAATTTTTTCTATGGGTGGAAGACTTTCTTTGTTAATTCTCCCACCTATGACAAATAAAATAGATGAAAATGATTTAAAATTATTTATGGATGTACAATGGTCATAGTTTGCATCATGGTGCAATGTATACATTCTATGATCCATGTGTGTTGTACTTAAATGTCCTTATAACAATAATAAATCATCATTTTCAAATTTCAACCTAATTTTCTATCAATGTCCTTAGAATGAGTATAAACCATTTTCTGCAAACTATAAAATAATTTGATTTCCTATAAATGTTCTTAAAACAAATATAAATCATCATATGTAACGTAAAAATCAAGTAGAATAACTCATCATTTGCAAAGTTCAATATTATTTTCTATCAATTTTCTTATAACAAGTATACATTATTAAACGATTTTCTATCAATGTCCTTTGAACAAGTATAAATCAAGTAGACTTACTCTCAATGTCCTTAGAATAAGTATAATTCAACATCTACAAAGTTCAAGATGATTTGGTATTAATGTTTTTAGAACAAGTAAAAATAATTATTGGTAAAGTTCAAGATGATTTTCTATCAATGTACTTAGAACAAGTATGATTCTATGTTTCCTTCTATGTAATACATTGCATGAGTTCAAAGTTGATATTTTTGTGACAAAGGAAAGACTTTGTTAGATTTTTTTTTTTTTAAAACTTGGCCAAAACTTCATTTTCGTAATGTGTTGAACAAATACCAACCTTACCATGTGACAAACATAACCCGATGTTTCTATATGATGAACAAAAATGGACGTTGCAACATGATAATGATAGTAATGTTGCAATGTGACACACAATAACATTGCAATCTAACAAACATAGTAGTGTCACAATGTGACGATCATAAACAAACATCACAATGTGACAAAAATTTCCTGTCATTACAATGTGATGAAGATATCCTCATGTTACAATGTGACAAACATTTACAAATGTCACAATGTGACGAACATTACCCATTGTCCCACTCTGATGTACACAGTGTGATGAACATAACCATATTTTTGCAATGTGACAAACATAGCCTTGCAATCGCAATGTCATGAGAATATCCATATTTTCATAATGTGATGATCATAACCTTGTCATCACAATGTGATGAACATATCCTAGTGGTCACAATGTGATGCAAATATTATGTCGTCATAATGTGACAAATAATGTTTTGTCATCGCAATGTGATGAACATAGCCCTATTGTTGATATGTGATGAACATATTGTGGCAATGTGATGAACATAGCCTTGTTGTCACAATGTGATGAACATATCCATATTGTCACAATGTGACAAACATACCCTCATCATCACAATGTGATGAACATATCCTCACAGTCGTAATGTGATGCAAATATCATATCACCATAATGTGACAAACAATGCCCTATTGTTGCAATGTGATGAACATAGCCTTATTGTCGAAATAAATGTACTATCATTGCAATGTGATGAACACATGAGATTTATGTTCATCACATAGCCATATGACACATGATAAAAATACAAAGTTCACATGATAAACATACAAAGTTCAAGATAATTCATCATCTCCAAAGTTCAAGAGGATTTCCTATTAATGTGATGAACATAGCCTCATCGTTGCAATGTGATGCAAATACCATGTTGTGATAATGTGATAAACAATGACCTATCATCACAATGTGATTAATCTAGTCCCATCATCATAATAAATTTCCATTTGTCGTAATGTGATGAACATACGCATTTATGTTCATCACATAGCCATACGACATATGATGAACATATGACATTTATGTTCATCACATAGCCACTTTTTACTTAAATGTCTTATCATCGCAATGTGACAAACATAACCATATTGTCACAATGTGATGAACATAACCATATTATCACAATGTATCAAACATAACTATGGTTGAACTTGGTTGACCATGAATATGGTTGATTGTGGTTGACCATCAATGACAATGTTAACCATGTTGGATAGTTGTTTTCGATAGATGACCATGGATGGACATAATGAAATTGTCGCAATGTGATGAAAATGGTAGGCCATAACCATTTTGTCATAATGTGACTAACATAAATATATTATCGCAATGTGACAAAAATAGCCTCATTGTTGCAATGTCATGAACATATCCATATTTTCGCAATCTGACGATCATATCCTCATCATCATAATGTGACACAAATGTCTTGTCATCATAATGTCACAAATAATGTCATGTTTTCACAATGTGATGAACATAGCCTTGTTGTCTCAATGTGATGAACATAAAGTTTAATAAACTAATAAATTAAGTTTAATAATATATATTTAATAATTAAAATATAGAATAATTATGCTTCAATGAATAACTGCATGACATTAGTTATACAATTAATGATATTAATGTCATGCAAGTACCCACTTAATTAATAATGTTTTATTAATGATACATTAATATTACAATATTGTTACATTAATAATCTTCATAAAAGTTTTAATAATAATAATGTTATGGATTTTTTTTTTTTTTTAAGTAAAAAGGGAGAAACCTGTTATATTAAACCTTCAGAAAAAGAAATACACTTTACATATAGGTGCCAGCTGTCCTACCTATGTAGGAAACTAGGACAATTGGCCTGTCCACAACAACATGCAAAATCAAACACTATGTTTCGCCACCCTGCCCGAAGGAAACCAGGGTGCATATCCATCTTTATTAGCAATTTAGTAAGGTCTGTTCTAATTCTATCTAAGCTAGTAACTAAAGAGCTACAACTTTGATAAACAACAAAATAAAAGGAGTTGTAGACCATAGGAAACAATGGAACCTATTCGTCGGAGCCCCCGCAGCCTTCCTTCGCCTTGCCGCCATTGACAGGGATGACATAGGGCTGAGCACAGGTGAGGCATTGGCGCCGAGGTGTGTCCCTAGAGTAGGCTGCATAAAGCATTTCCAAGCATTGGCTAACACAGACGACTCTGAAAATTTGATCATCCACCAGGCTGCGTACCTCAAAGATCAGGTTCAGGTTCTCTGGATGTAGGAATGGTGGCGATGGCGGTGACTTTGTTTCATCCTCCGTTTCCCGGTGGCCCTGCATCTTCCTCTGCGGTTGTGATTTGACTGTGCATTCTGACAGCTCCTCCTCAACTGGGAAAGTGTCGAACTCTGCATTCAGAGCGTCGCTGGGGATGCGAGTCTCTTTCAAATTGGGTGCTGGTGCTGCTTGTCCAAAGCACGCCGGGGGGTCCCAATTATCTGGGACGATAAACATTCATCTCTTAGAGAAGTCCGGTGGGAGCTCTATGGACAGGCTTTCTTTGATGTAGGTTCGGGTGGGAGAACTTGTTGCTATGGCGTTACCGCGTCGTTTTCTTTTGGTTAGGAGCAGATCTCTTTCGAAACGCTTGTGCCTTTTCCTTCTTGAATCAACCGTGTACTAGCCAGCTCCTCTATGGGGTCTCCCCCTTTCCCACGACATGGTGAGAGTGAGGGCTAGTGCCAGGATGCCTCCTGCGCGACGGTTCTTGCTCTACTCGACGAGCTTCAATTGCATTCTGAGAGGTCCGATTAAGCAAATAATGACATAAACTATGGCTACCACCATTAACGCCGAGAGCTTAATGCTCTGGCCGACCAGCCCTTGCTCACGTGTGAGAGGCCCCATCGATAACCGGAGGCCGACGAAGGTGAAAGCCTTCATAAATGGCTGTGGTTTGAGGTGAGAGACACCATAAATGGCCTCTCCCTTCGTGCCTCCACGTGCCCTTCCTTTCCGCGTGGCACCCCATCCGGGGAATAATGTTATGGATTTTAATAATAATGTTATAGTTAATTTTTTTAATAACAATAATGTTACATTAATAATGTTATGGATTTTAATGAATTTTTTCTATGGGTGGAAGACTTTCTTTGTTAATTCTCCCACCTATGAAAAATAAAATAGATGAAAATGATTTAAAAATTATTTATGGATGTACAATGGTCATAGTTTGCATCATGGTGCAATGTATACATTCTATGATCCATGTGTGTTGTACTTAAATTTCCTTATAAAAATAATAAATCATCATTTTCAAATTTCAACCTAATTTTCTATCAATGTCCTTAGAATGAGTATAAACCATTTTCTGCAAACTATAAAATAATTTGATTTCCTATAAATGTTCTTAAAACAAATATAAATCATCATATGTAACGTAAAAATCAAGTAGAATAACTCATCATTTGCAAAGTTCAATATTATTTTCTATCAATTTTCTTATAACAAGTATACATTATTAAACGATTTTCTATCAATGTCCTTTGAACAAGTATAAATCAAGTAGACTTACTCTCAATGTCCTTAGAATAAGTATAATTCAACATCTACAAAGTTCAAGATGATTTGGTATTAATGTTTTTAGAACAAGTAAAAATAATTATTGGTAAAGTTCAAGATGATTTTCTATCAATGTACTTAGAACAAGTATGATTCTATGTTTCCTTCTATGTAATACATTGCATGAGTTCAAAGTTGATATTTTTGTGACAAAGGAAAGACTTTGTTAGATTTTTTTTTTTTTAAAACTTGGCCAAAACTTCATTTTCGTAATGTGTTGAACAAATACCAACCTTACCATGTGACAAACATAACCCGATGTTTCTATATGATGAACAAAAATGGACGTTGCAACATGATAATGATAGTAATGTTGCAATGTGACACACAATAACATTGCAATCTAACAAACATAGTAGTGTCACAATGTGACGATCATAAACAAACATCACAATGTGACAAAAATTTCCTGTCATTACAATGTGATGAAGATATCCTCATGTTACAATGTGACAAACATTTACAAATGTCACAATGTGACGAACATTACCCATTGTCCCACTCTGATGTACACAGTGTGATGAACATAACCATATTTTTGCAATGTGACAAACATAGCCTTGCAATCGCAATGTCATGAGAATATCCATATTTTCATAATGTGATGATCATAACCTTGTCATCACAATGTGATGAACATATCCTAGTGGTCACAATGTGATGCAAATATTATGTCGTCATAATGTGACAAATAATGTTTTGTCATCGCAATGTGATGAACATAGCCCTATTGTTGATATGTGATGAACATATTGTGGCAATGTGATGAACATAGCCTTGTTGTCACAATGTGATGAACATATCCATATTGTCACAATGTGACAAACATACCCTCATCATCACAATGTGATGAACATATCCTCACAGTCGTAATGTGATGCAAATATCATATCACCATAATGTGACAAACAATGCCCTATTGTTGCAATGTGATGAACATAGCCTTATTGTCGAAATAAATGTACTATCATTGCAATGTGATGAACACATGAGATTTATGTTCATCACATAGCCATATGACACATGATAAAAATACAAAGTTCACATGATAAACATACAAAGTTCAAGATAATTCATCATCTCCAAAGTTCAAGAGGATTTCCTATTAATGTGATGAACATAGCCTCATCGTTGCAATGTGATGCAAATACCATGTTGTGATAATGTGACAAACAATGACCTATCATCACAATGTGATTAATCTAGTCCCATCGTCGTAATAAATTTCCATTTGTCGTAATGTGATGAACATACGCATTTATGTTCATCACATAGCCATACGACATATGATGAACATATGACATTTATGCTCATGACATAGCCACTTTTTACTTAAATGTCTTATCATCGCAATGTGAGAAACATAACCATATTGTCACAATGTGATGAACATAAGCATATTATCACAATGTATCAAACATAACTATGGTTGAACTTGGTTGACCATGAATATGGTTGACTATGGTTGACCATCAATGACAATGTTAACCATGTTGGATAGTTGTTTTCCATAGATGACCATGGATGGACATAATGAAATTGTCGCAATGTGATGAAAATGGTAGGCCATAACCATTTTGTCATAATGTGACTAACATAAATATATTATCGCAATGTGACAAAAATAGCCTCATTGTTGCAATGTCATGAACATATCCATATTTTCGCAATCTGATGATCATATCCTCATCATCATAATGTGACACAAATGTCTTGTCATCATAATGTCACAAATAATGTCATGTTTTCACAATGTGATGAACATAGCCTTGTTGTCGCAATGTGATGAACATAACCATATTGTTACAATGTGACAAACGTAGCCTTATTCTCACAATGTGATGAACATATCCATATTGTCACAATTTGATGAACATAACCTCATCGTCACAATGTGATGAACATATCCTCATCATCACAATGTGACACAAGTATCATGTTGTCATAGTGTCACAAACAATGTCCTGTCATAACAATGTGATGAACATATCCCCGTCATAGAAATAAATGTCCTATTGTTGCAATGTGATGAACACATGACATTTATGTTCATCACATAGCCATACAACATACGATGGACACACGATATTTGTATTCATCACATAGGACATTTATGTTCATCAACATCGCAATATCAGTTCCACTTTATAAAAGTGGTTGATATACATCGATCATTATGAACATAACCTCATCATCGATGTGTGATGAACATAGCCCCATCATCGCAATATCTTTGTCAATGTCAATATGTGACAAACAATATCCTGTCATCATAATGTGATGAACATTGCCCCATCATTACAATGTGACTTAAATATCATTTCATCATAATTTGACACAAATATCTCATCGTCGCAATGTGACAAACTTAGCCCCTTCCTTGCAATGTGATGAAAATCACCATATTGTTGTAATGTGATGAACATAACCTCATTGTCTCAATGTCATGAACATAGCATTGTTGTCATACTGTGACACATATCCTGTCGTCATAATGTGATAAACAATTCTAAATTTCACTCTCTAAATGTCATACATAGTCCTTGTCAAGCATGGTCATGGGAAACCATGATCATCTATGGACAAAAAATACCAAACATGTTTAACCATTGTCAACCATGGTCAATCAAAGTCAACCTTGGTCATGGTCAACCAATGTAAACCATAGTGAAGGTCATCCATATCGAAGACCAACCATAATGAAGGTCTACAAAAGTTAGCCATGGTGAAGGTCTACGAAAGTTAATCATGGTCATGGTCAACCATAATTAACCATGAAACCACAATAAACCATGGTCATGGTCGACCATAATTAAACATGTAAACCATAGTCAACCTTTCCTTCCAAAAGTCAACCAAGGTCTACCGAAGTTATCTATAACTACCAAAGATAAATGTATGACTACATATTACTTTATTAGTGTATTAATACTTTATTAATGTTAAATTGTATTGATACTTTAGTAATGTGTTTATTAATGCATTTAATGTATTAAATGCATTTTTAAATGTATTAAAATATATTACTTTATTATGGTATTAATACTTTAGCAATGTATTAATTAATTAATACATTACATTATTAACTTATTAATTAATTAATAAGTTACATATAATATTATTAGCCACACCAAATTGGTGTTTGAGACCCCCTTGTTTGTCGATTTGAGTGGTAAAGTCTACGGAGGTATACATACTCTACCCCCCTCTGGATTTGAACTTGTGACCTCTTAAGAGGTAACACATGTTCTTAACCATTAGGCCCACTCTCATGTAAATTAATACTTTGATTTATACGTTACATTAATATAATAATGTGTTAATACTTTAATATTGTATTACTACTTTATGAATGAATGTATTATTTTATTAGTGTATTTATATTTTATTAATGTTTTAATGTATAAATACTTTAGTAAGGTAATTGATTAATAATGTAATAATGCATATATATTATTTGTGTATTAGTACTTTAGAAATGTATTAATTAATATTGTATTTAATTTATTAATTAATTAATAAATTACATTGTTAATGTTTTAATACTTTAATATGTTACTTTATATATTAATATTTTAATTTATACATTACAATGTAATAATATATTGTTAATAAATTAATATTTTAATACTTAAATAATGTTTTACTACTTTAATAATGTATTATTAATGTATTAATTTATTAATACTTTAGTAATGTAATTATTAATGAATTTAATGTATTTAATATATTACTTTATTAGTTTTTTTGAGTTTCATTGTTATTCAATATTGAATCAAAGAATTAAGTTTATATATGTTTTAGACACTCCAAAAAAACTATGTACTTCATACTATTTTTTTACATACCACATAATTATAAGCCTCTAATACTCTCCTCACTCATAATAAACCTTACAAAAGATAAAATTTTCAGAAATTTACAAAACTGTGATGATGTTCTTGACAAAAACAAAATAAACCCACTGTCCTTAGACTTAGAAGATATAAAATTGACCATAGTTGATCTGAGAATCCTTGTAGATATCCTCGAAATGGAGCCACCAAGGCCGCTTCTCTAGTGCTAGTTTTGAAAGGGATTCTATCATTGAATTGAACTATCTATGGACATGTAGACCCTTCAACCATCTGAGTTGAAGTTTTAGTTCTTGAATCTTCACCTTCCATGGTCTTAAGTTGATAATTTCCAGTTGAGACTTCACATCCATCCAGTCTATGTCAACCCTCAAGTCACCAACCACCATTAAATCTTCAATGTGGAATCCATTTGCAATAGAGAGGAGGCCCCATAAAACAAGAAGTTCTACCTTAGTATTAGTTCCAACACTAGTATAAAAATGTGCTTTGAAGAAGTGTTGGGTGCTCAACTTCAATACAATTCCTACACCACAAATGCCTCTTTCTGCGACACCATAAAAAAACCCAATAGAATTATTATCAAAATAAACTCGGTTCAAAGTGAAATCAAATAAGCCCGCACGGGTGTAGACGGATTGGCAAGTGCCGTGTAAATGGAAGGAAATTTGTAAATGAAGTCTCATGTTCGATTCTCACCCGGACTTACTCGTGCGCCATTCTTGCGGGCTGGGTGGTTGCACCTGGGGTTATAGTGGTATTCGCTGGGGATCGACCCTGTGTCACGTGAGTACGAGAACCGCGAAGTTGCCGATTTCCCCAGTAAAAAAAAAAAAAAGTGAAATCAAATAATTCACCTTTGTTTGGAACAATAAAATTCTTCATATCCAACATTATTCTTCAGTTGGTGTCCGCATCATTCCTATCCCAATCCCCAAACAAGATTTTGTTCCTATAATGCCAAATTCTTGAGAGCACAAGAAATGGAACTACCCTGTGTCTAGGAGATGAAATAAACCAGTTGTGAATATTTCCTTCTAAAGTAGGCTTGTTCCAAGATCCCTCTCAGTTTAGTTGATTACAAACATCTTCCCAGATAGATTGTGAAATTGAACATTGAACAAAAAACGCACTGTAGACTCCTCTTCGTTCAAGCATAGAGTGAAAACTAAGGACCCTATACTCCCCTTGAGCTTGTAATTTACCCAATTTAGAACATGATCCTTTAATAAAATCCACATAAAGATAATTATCTTTTATGGAAGCTTAACTTTCCATAATGCTTGATACCGCTGTAACAAGATCTTCCACAACATCCTAAGCTGTAAGAACATCATAAGCTAATTTGATGGTCACTGTTCCCATTGAAATATTCAATGCCCAGGCAAACATGTCTGCATCACTTTTAATAGTAACACCATTATTTCTTAACATTGTCAGATATACAGACCATTCAATAGCCAACTCACTTTCCAATGCAAGGTCAAATGTTGAAATCCAATCCTGTGTATTGGAAGAATTTAAAGAAGAAGTGTATGTGATATGTGCCAAGGAGTGTACATGTAGGTCATTCAAATGTCGAACAAGATCATATAAAAAATTGTACATGTGATCACAACCTATGAAAGGTTCATGTATGATCTAAATCATGGTCCCATTCACAACTGACCATGCCAACCACCTCTTCACTAGATGAAAATAACCCATAAAATTATTCCAAAAGTTAGAAGCAAAAAGAAAATTGTTATTATCAATGCACAACCAAAATAAAACCTCAACACCTTTCAAGTACTTTTTGATCAAAACCTTTCTCCATGGACTGAGTCCAAACAACTCCCTCCAAAGGAACTTTGTAGCTAGTGCTTTTGAAAACCTGTTCAAGTTCTGAATTCTCCATCCTCCCAAATCCTTTCGACTTGAAATTGAATCCCAACTGGATAAATGAAACCCAATGGGTCTTTTAGCACCTTTCCAAAGGAATCTAGATAATATTTGAATGATGTTATTAATAAAATTCAAAGGCACCTTTGCTAAATAGAGCCAATAAACCGACATATTTTGTAAAACAGAGTTGACTAGAACTAGTCTGCCACCTAGGGAGAGCCATCTACTCTTCCAATGTCCAATCTTCTTATCCAATTTCTAGAGTAGCAAATAACAATTGTTTACTCTATAGTCATTAGGTTTCATAAAAAATCCAAGGTATTTCATCCCTTGATCCAAAGGATAAACAAGGATCCCAAAGATCTCTATTACTCTATTAAGAAGATCATCATTTAAATGATGAGAGAGGAAATATTATTTTTGACATTTTATTTCCATCTTGTTAGAAGATATTTTAGGTCAAGTCACTCTTCAATAGAATCAGAGCCAATAATTAAAAAATCATCCACAAAAAAAAATGAGTGATGGTGATACCTTTTGCAACCTCGATACCCTTGAATTTCCCACGTGTACAAGCCTTTTTTAGAATTCTATTGAGACTTTTGACTACCAACAAGAATAGTAAATATAAGAGGGGGAAGTCGTGTCACAGTCCTCTATGACTTTTGAAGAAATCTGTTGGAATTCCATTAACCAAAATTGCATAGTTAGCACTAGAAACACAACCCATTATCCATTGTATCACCTCTCATTTCAGACCAATTTGAATCATCATCATCCAAAGGTAGTGAGACTTGGAAATTGAGAGAGAAACCATTGCACAAATAACTCACATGAAATAATAGTTTGTATTACACACAATAAACAGATATACATCAGATATATATAGTTGGAGTGAGATCCAACTTATTCCACTCTTGGAGGGAGAGATTGAGAGAATATCTCAAATTCCTCACCTAACCCAACCTAATCCCTAAATTCTAGGATGCATCATAATGAGGCATTATCTCTAAACCCCCCCTTAATGCCTACATTACAAAACATAACAAAAGGTTACAACAAAAATATTGTCATGTCTGTCTCACTGGTCCTCATATGCAGTTATAGCCATCTCTGAACTTCATAGAAACTCTCTTTCTCTCCCATCATCTTTGAGCTACCACTTCATACAACACAAATACAACCACTTCCAACTGTATTTGAAGTATCTATAGGATTGACGATTCTAACTACCCTGAAGAATAGTCTCGATACCGAAACATTCAGTAATCGATCTTACAAAATGACATTTTTACAAACACTCACCAACACAACGATAACCCGTAACTGATTATCTTGGAGCACCGAAGTACATCAAGACCTTCCAACATTTAACAGACTTGCTGAAATACTCAAACTAGCAATGCATTCTTATAGCACTGAAGTACTCAAGAACTACAAGATTGAATTACATCACTCTGTTCTATATTTGGTTCTTCATAATCATATAATTTTACAAATCACAAACTGCACACCAAATAAAAACATTGAATACTACACACAGATCCAAGAACATTGTAGATATCTTTTACTGTAAATTTCAGACCTGTAGATTTTACCATAAGCGCCATCATGAGACTGCTTGTGATTCTCGACAACTTCAACCTGGAAATGCTTCTTAATAATTTGAGGCATAAATACTAAACTCTGAAATCCCACAATTGTTGCGATCTCAATCAGAAAAGGAGATAGGATCTGGAATCAAATATGATCACAAGCATATCACATATGTTGAGCACATGATGCCTAAATTGACTTTCAAGAGGATTGGATCTTGTTCATGCAGGCGAAGGCTCTTTAAACCTCTGGAATGACTCAATTTATGAGGTGATATCTTCGACTTCAGATCATATGCTACAGATGGACTCAAGGTACAGATCAAATGCACAATCGGTGCAGTAGAAATGTCTCTCACCTCATTGCTCTGCTACGTGTTATGCATGGAAAAGAACATTGGCAATGATCCCTTAATTCTAGTGATCTGGGAGTCAATATTGTAGTGACAGTTATCGCATTTCCTCCTTTGACAGCATTTCTGACGGTTCCTTCACGTCTTATAAAATAGTTCCTCCCTCGACTCCTTCATGCAGATAGAGCAGTCAATGGTTCCTCCCTCGATTCCTCACACACAGAAATACAATCGGTAATTTACGTGACTTTTCTAGGCAGCAGTTGTCTTATGCATAGGTGTCTCTTTAGATCTAGGACTGACGATGATTTCCAGATTTGCAAAGTAGAGACAACATCAAATATTGCTCTCAGCAACAGTGTACTCACAGATCACTCCAAAACCAATCTACTTTCTCTTACAGATACCTATGTTAAGCTAATCCTATGATATATATATCTACAAAGAATTGCTCCCAATCTATTTCATATTTCATCCCCTCTCATGAGAGAATCAAGGTTGTCCTTGATTTGATACTAACTTGGAAATTGAGAGAGCAACCATTGCACATATAACTCACATAAAATAATAGTTTGTATTACACACAATAAACAAAGGTACATCAGGTATATATAGTTGGAGTGAGATTCAACTTATTCCACTCTTGGAGAGAGAGATTGAGAGAATATCTCAACTTCCTCCAGCTAACCCAAACCAATCCCTAAACTCTAAGATGCATCATAGTGAGGCATTATCTCTAACAATGTGAGCTAACCTTCTCATAATATTTCTTAAGATCCAACTTTAGAATGAGAGATTTCATTTTCCTAGTTTTGACTGTGTGCATACACTCAGGAGCTAGCCCAACACCATAAAAAATCAACCCATCTTTTAAAAACCCAAATTGCTCCGATGAAATAGGAGAAGCCAACTTCCCTTTTAACCTATTGGCAATAATTTTCGAAATGAATTTATACACAAAATTACAAAGTGCAATGGGAATCATTAAAAGAGGCAAACTTAATCTTTTGAGATAAGGGCCACAAAGGTGACATTCAATGATCCAATGGCTTTGCCAGATATTCTATACTTCAATATAATAATAAAGTAATATATATTTTTATTAGTGTATTAATATTTTAACAATGTATTAATTCATAATGTATTAATAAGTTACATTATATGCATTATACACTACTGTAAATTAATACTTGAATTTATACATTATTATTATATATTACATTAGTACATTAATAAACCATTAATTTATATACCTTAATACCTTAATATATTATTATTATGTATTACATTAATCTAATAATTAATTAATAAATTCATTATGTATTAATATATTAATGATGCTCCCAAGGCATGTTGGTAATCAACTAACAACAATTATTTTATAAAAATGGTTGATATGAACAATTTTTCACCTTTTCAAATGAATGAGGTTCATGTGTATATCAACCACTTTTTATAAAATGATTGTTGATAGTTTTATAGTAAGCTATTTCAACCACTAATATTTACAATTCCAATAATTTTTAAAAAATCTTAAAACCACTAATATTTACAATTACAATAATTTTTGAAAAATCTTAGCTGAATTTTAGACCTTTAAACCTATCTGACATAATCGAAAAAACGAAAATCATCATTCGAATTCCAAATTCTAACAATTTAGGTGAATTATACACCTATCTAGAAAAATCGAAAAAACAGTCACAGAAATCGAGATTCATCATTGGAATTCCAAGTTTTAAAAATAAAACGGTCGCGGAAATCGACCTTCACTAATTTTTTTGTTTATATAACAGGAAAATCTGTCGGTTTCTCACGGTCAAATTCGCAAAGACATGCTGTGCAGAATATCAGAGTCTGAGTAAAGCTCTTAACCATGGAAATTGACGAGGCACATAAGCAGAGCATTGCAATCCCAGAGAAATGGCGTAAGTCATTAAGCAAGGTTTTCAATGCCGTGGTGGTGCTAAGAGACAAACAGATTTATTAACTGTGTTACTCGTTATTTATAAGGCTAAGCACCTCCCAATATTAATTTACAGAGAAAAAACATAATAATGAGAAATAAGAGTTACTGAGAATAAAAAATTGAAGTGCAAATTTTTTTACTATCCACAGATACTGGTGAAATTTTTGTGTTCCGTGTAATGATAGGTTTAAAAAAAATACAAAATCTGTAGATTTGTTTTTGGATAAGATAATGTAATAATAATTTTTGTTTTAAAAAAATACAAAATCTGTACATTTGTTTTGGATAAGATAATTTAATAATAATTTATATTACAATATTAGGTCGGGTGTTTCATTTGTTTTTTTTTAAGCTTCATTTCCACTGATCCCGTACTAGCACAGCTACATAATTGTGGCTGATCAATGCCTAAAGGTTGATAAGATGAAAAGAATCCTTAAAAGAATATATTAAATTTTATTATTGATTAACAAATAAACTGTTGAGGTTCATTTATCTGGTGTTAATATTTTAATTTCTGTTAATTACTTAAGTGGCAATCAGTTAGTTATCAAAGTAATTTTTAAATATGATTAGGTAAATGTAAAAAAGTAAACACATAAACAGATGTCTTTATAATAGCTAAGAAGTTAATGATTGAAATCACAGCCATTTATTTTGTGTGACTACTAAGAATATTCCAGCCATATTTAATCCTGTCCATAGAAAACTTATTAAGCACTAAACCCCTATTAAATCTGCCCATTGTCAATAGGTAATTACTTCAAGCGTTTCATTTGTTTTTTTTAAGCTTCATTTCCACTTATTAGGTCAGGGGTTTCATTTGTTTTTTTTTAATGGTGTGTAACTTGCCATCACGGACCGACTGGCACAAAAGTCATCTACTTTGGTCTTTATCATGGTATTCTTTTCGACTAAAGATGGATGCTCCTTGTTTATGTTGCTGCTGGGCTCCATTTTCATAATCCAGTTATTTGGTTGTTTTTCTTAATATTGTATTTGGCTTGTTTTGAAGAGTGGAAATGTGATTTTATTGTTTTGGTTGGTTGATTTGTTTACAAGTCTATTCACTGTGTTTGTATATAATTTTGTTTTTTTATTTTGTGTGTAGTTTTGTGGTGCTTCTTATTTAAAAATAAAAATGGTATTATGTTATTAGAGATTTTTTTAAAGAAAGAATCAGAATTATAAAAGAAAATCAAGTCACTGACATGAAAACTTGAAAACTTTTGAAATATGATAGCCATGAATCCTTTTCAATCTTAGTGTAGGACTAATCTCTGAATTCTAGAATTGGAGTTGAGATGAAATCTCTTGGAATATGGAAGCTGTTGGCATAGGCCCAGTCATTAACTTGGGAATTGAATTCTAGATTTGTACTCAAATATAAAAATTGGGAGGACTTTTGAGGAATCCAAAAAAAATCTGTTGTGGAGAGAGAAATGGACCAAAGGTTAATTTGTTTAAATATATTTTTGTTATGAAGTTTTCTTACTAATCTTCTCATGAAACTTAGATTATTATGAATTATTATCTAAAATCTCAATAAATACAAGATCCCATCTATGGTATGTCTTCTATATCTATTTTAAGTTTGTCATTATGAAATCTCTACTAAATATATATTAACATGTTTACTTTTTTATATTTATCTAATCACATTATAAAATTAGTGTAAGGATATATAATTGCCACATTTAAATGATTAAGAAGAATTAATATTTATGATTAATAATTTCCACTTTTCATGTTGGGGGTATCCATTGGTTTATGGAGTCTGAATAGTGTTTACTATGCTTTGATTTCTTTTACTGCATTTAGGTTTTTTTTTATTTACTTTTTTTTAACTGACATTCTACCTTTTGGGTTTTCTGGTAATTAGGAATTGATCAGAATCAAGCATTTGGAATTCTCCCATAAAATGAGTAAGAAAATCAACAATTTTTTAAAAAGGTAATCCAATTAAACTAGCTTTGTATCAATGACCTATTAGATAAGGAGTAACTCTACCAATTTCTTAAATGATTTGTTGTGGACTACTTATGAGATGTGGGTTAAAATTAAGAGATTGTGTATGTGTGTGTGTGTAAACTAATGATGGTCTCTCATGAGGTGTTAGTGTCAATGAAAACATGTAAAAACAACAATAACTTGGAGGGATTATTTAAGATAATTTTACAATGAATTTGAATATGGTGTAAAAAGATGAAATTTAGGAAATTGAATTGGATTTTTGAATATATAATTTATTTTATAGACATTGTGAATAACTATGTGAAATTTTAGTTTTCAAGAAAAATATAAGACATATGTTGATTACCTTGAGATGAAATTTCCTTAAAAAATTTTACAATTGTAGATAACCCATTGTTCTAGTGTGGTGTATTTTTTCAAATTTTATAATATTAATTATATATATATATATTTTGTTGAAATAATGTAACTGCAAAGAGCATTCTTATTATTGGATTAAATCCCCATTGAGGATTAATCATGTCATTATTATCATTTTAATTATTAGATTAATCCCCATTGAGGATTAATCATGTTGGTAATTGTATAAGGACCAAATCCCCTTTTGCGGATTGGTCATCGGACAATTACAAAGTGCAGAATAATAAGTCGGCCCCAACAATTATAATGAAAGGGACAAAATTAATTAAAGGTGGATTTACCCACCCAGAGTGAGAGGTTGGCCCTGCCAGATGGTGACTCTTCACACGTGCCAGATTGATATAAATAAGAGGCTAGCACCTCACTTCTAAGACACACTTCACTTGCTCATTCTCTTATGAGGCAAGCTGCAATTTCAAGTTGGTGAGAAGAGAAGAAGGGTG